>JBBPRS010000182.1:0-44231 GCA_038093155.1 Boletus huronensis | reverse complement strand
GGGATCCACTCCGTCTTCTCCCCTCAGTTCACCAAGGGCTAGTCCCCTTGCTATTCCCAGTCTTAGTTAGGTGTTGGTTTGGTTTGCCCTAGGCTTAGATCAGCCCTTTGGAGCCATTTCAGTGGCATGAGCCATAGCAGATGATCGGAGATCTCCATGGGTGTAATCTAATCAGATAAGATAAGATAAAAAGTGTCCCTCCACTGAGTGGACTGAGTGGATGTTATTCGCTAGGCCTTACTGCCGAAGCTGCCTTTTTCTTAGAAGAATAAATGAAAGTAAAATTGAGAAAAATAGATAGACTGTGGGAAAGTCTGACATAACCTGTTACAACTGTAACAAAAACCATATTCTGACATTTGTTGTTGAATTTTATGCAATGAAAATAACCAGAAAATAAGTGTGATGAGGGTGACTAAGCAAACTGTTGATTTCCTGATGGCACTGACTCAGAAAAGAAGAAGCTGATGGTGGAACCAGTGAGACATGACTTATTGTTGTTTTCCCCTTGTATTCTACTAGACTCATGAAAGGATTGGAAGCATAGAAGGGTTGGCAAAAGTCATAACAAACACAAACCTCCCATGACTAACAACCCTACAGTGTGGTTAGGGTTGGGTTCCCATTAAGTCAAGCCAAGAGTTCCCACGGACGTCGAATTCTTGGCTTGGAAACCTGTCCGGCTCCAGGAATAACAATCGACTTGAAGTGTAACAAGTCAGAATTTCTAGGGCTTTGCCTAACTTATTCCTGTGCGAGACTCTTCACTGCGTGACTTCAAGTTAGCAACTCTTTCGAGCATGCGATATTACAGTTCAATGACTGGAAAGGTACTTGCATTAACGCGCACGGTCGCCTCCACCGGACGATGTCGCCCAACAAAAATAAGTATTAATATGAATTCGGCTTTAGGTCGAAGAGACGAGCGTTGGTTCATGCTCGAGACTCGGACGAAAGCAGGTATGCCGTGGCACTATTCAAGATATGCAAAAACACAGATCTGTGTTGGAAGAGCAACAATTCTGGCGGAGGCTCAAGCCTTCTGGATAGCCATGGTATCCATCTTATCTTGGCGGTGTTTGACTCATCAACGAGGCAAAAGATGAACAACTTGGGACATGATGTTGATGTGGTGGGTGTGAGATGTTTTTCGGAGGTTCTAGACTTGACTGAGGACCTTTTACAGCAATTATTAGTCCGAGTTACCCGATGCCGTACCCTTCCTCAATCGCGCCGACCGAAGGATTGGCAACACCGAGGTCGATTTGTAAGAATCGCACCAGTGACGCTATGATATTGTACAACACGTACACCAAATGTATGGGAATGTAAGTAAATTAGCGCGCTGAGTAGTATGATACATTTTTCTAGTTACGAGTCCTCACTGCTTCATACACCGGTTTGGACTAGACCATTACCCACTCTTTCGGGATGAACTCGTCTAGTGACTACTCCAGGTGTATGTAGTGATACATATGCCGGCAAAGACAGACCAGCTGCTTAACCTATGATCAAGATACATGTGATAGTCCACTACAAGTGTACGTTAAGTTAGTGCGATGTTAGTGTGATGTACAGTGATATGGTTATTCATAGAGTCATGGCTGTAATGGTCAACGTAGATGCATAACGGTCGGCATTAAAATACACAGCTATATCCTGGGGCAAAGCGTCTAGTTTGCTAGATCTGATGGAGGCGAGGGATGACAACTCACCATCTCGGCTGGATCCGTCGTTCAGGGTAAAGGTGCATCATGATCTGGTCTGTGATGAACTCTGCCTCGACTTGAGAAGATGGTCTGTGCTCTGTGTTGAATTGGCGTCGGGGTAAGAGCTGCGGCGGCCGGCCGACGTCGCTCGGTCGGGAAAGGCGCGGAGCATGGCTAGTGCGGTGTGGAGGACCGTGCCCAGGGTGTCTCCTATCGTCTACTGCGACGTAGTCTGGAGTGTCTCTTCCACGTCGGCGATAGTTCGGATCAGGTTTCCGCATCTCGGATATCGTTCGCTTCCGCTGCTCCTCCTCTGCGGCGCGGTGCGCCATGGACAATTCCTTGAGATAGCGTTCTGTATCTTGTGCACGGGAGGAAGATATCTTGTACGTCCCTTCGCAGTAGAAGCCGCCGGGGACACCACGGCATTGATAGACCCCTTTGACGGTCTGCGGGCTATTCGGAAAGATACAATCGCGTTGGGAACACTTGTTGTGGTATGGCGAGGGCCAACCAGGTGGGAGCGTCGTGGGCTTTGGTTTTCTAGAAACTGGGGGATCCCATTTTCAGTCGTACGGCAAGGTGACTTTGGACAGGGTGTACGCACAAAAGATCATGCGAGTTCGTCAGGGTACAGAAGAAAGTCTGGGCTGGGGAGGAGAGGCGGCGTGTGCTTATACCCCAACTGTCTTATGAAGGGGGCCGTGTAAGCATGGGGCGCAGACATGCATTAAAATCGTGTTAACGTGATGAGGTCACTTGCACTGCTGGAGGGAGCATCGCCGCAGTCTCGGTTTGTGTCATTCACATTTCGCAGTGTGATCCGGTTCGAGAAAAAGTTTCGACATCGACTCCAATAATATTTTTGAGTCTCGGACATTGTCCTGAAGATGTAGGAAGCATCACCGACCCTATTCGAGGGCCGAGAAATGCCAAACTGACCATGAGCCGAATAGTTTTCGAAGCACGCGTGGTGAGAACACTCGAAGGGAGATGGGCGTTTGCTCGAATGGGCGACGGACGCACCGGCTATCCATATAAGTGTAACGACGCGTGAAAACTAGTAAACGTACGTGACAATGATGACATTAGTAATTGCTTTTAGCTGCTCACACATCCAGCGATCGCGCTTTGTAGGTGTCAGCACAACAACGATCAGTTCTCCAGCATCCGATGGGCCTCGTCACGACTGCGGCACGATGACAACTTGCGTTTTAGCTTCCACGTCGAGATTGCTCGCGAGAGGTTCCTGGACAATTATTCAGAAATGGCGTAAACGTTGCAGTTGATTCGAGTAATTCATTCAATCCTCGAGGAGAACACGAGGAGGCCGAAGGGCGGATGAGATGCTACCGTTTCCCAAGTGGGTTCAGACCTGAGAGTATCCACTGTGGCGCGTGTCCCTCAAGGGCTCATGACTGATTTGGCAACCTCAAGACCACGACAAGATTCGAGCTGTTTTTCCTTAGGAACGCGCACAGAGTCGGTTAGTATGCACCACCAACTTAGGATGGCTTGTAGAGACAGTAAGGACTGACATGTGGGTTTTGTTCGGCTGTGCACCCACGTGGCTGTGTTTGGCAAAAGCTTGGGAAATCAACAAACGTCTTTCACTTTCACTTCACATCCACGCGTGACCGATAACGGCGACCGTTTCAATGGCACGAAAACGAAAGGACGCCGAGTTGGAGGATGGTTCACCTGCCCGTAAACGACCATATCGCATCGCTCTGGACTACCCAAGCCTTTCGCATGCACCGTCAAAGCCACCGCCCTTTCAACAACCAACCCAATTGCTCACTTTTTCGTATACTCCTGATCACGTTCTCGAATTCAATGATTCTGCAATGCGCTATTACATCGACCCTCCTCGTGGAGCTGACCTAGGATATGGGTACGATAGGTGGATCAGACGACCGGATGAACGCGGTCGATTGGATGCGCTCTTGCGGGCGTGGTCACGGTTCAAAAGAAGCTTGTGCGAAGGACCTTCTTCATCCCAGTCTAAACCACTTGACATTCATGTCCTGAGCTGGAGAGGGATCATGACCAAGTGAGACCCTTTGTTCCTCGTCTATATTTCAACATGGTTGTTCACGTCGGTTTCACCTACTTTTGTGAGAGAGGATACTCATGGCACCTTATGAAGAGAGGGACAGTTGGGAACTCAATGTTATGCGTGTTGGTGGGACCTTTTACTTTGAGGAACACTTGAGCGATGCAAAGCTCAAGGAGAAGTAAGAGACTTCCTTCCCACGATTGTGTAATGTGCTTATCATGTCTTCAGAAATGAGATGGAGCCTCGCCATCGACGTCAGGCATATTATGGTTATGCGTTTGAGTCTTACTGCACAACCTCGACCCCAGGGCATCGAGGGGACGTTTCGTCGCATGTCCAAGGTTGGGGTGGGGACGTCAATACTAACGTTCAGTGGTGCAACGTTGTGAAAACTAAGCTCGGCGACCGTAGGCTCGTCATTGGAGGAGAGGTCGACTGTGTTCGGGGTATGCTCAGCAAATCATGCTGTCATGTCGAGGACTCTGGGGCTCAATGTTCACAGGGAAATACTCTGGAGAGACGGCAAACTTTGTCGAGTTGAAGACATCCTTGACTATCCGAGGGCCCTCAGACGAAGCCAGATTTGAAAAGTATGCTTTCACGAACCTATTTTTCCCGAATAAACCGCTTAGCTTCGTCTAGAAAACTCCTCAAATTTTATCTGCAGTCATTTCTTCTAGGGATTCCAGTACGCCAAACCGGTGCTCTTCGGCAGCGTGCTAATAATTTATCCGTGAGATAGGAAATTGTCGTCGGTTTTCGCAAGCCATCTGGGCAACTCGTGACGACTCGGTCGTTCCGGACCGTCGAGATACCCCGATCCGTTCGGGGTAGACCGGGAGCGTGGGATCCGCTCATCGGCCTAGATTGGGCAGATAAATTCCTGTCGTTTCTGCACAAGACCGTGCCCGTGGACGCGGGGAAGGATGTCTGGCGCGTAACATTCACGCCCAAGGTAGGCATCGCTGTTGTGATGCTCGATGCTTCGGGGGTGGAAGACGTCGTGGGAGGTGATGATCGCGTCGGATTCTTGCCCCGATGGTACTGGGATGAGTTGGAACTCGCCGCAGACGGATCCGGTTGCGCGTCTGCCCATCGTGGCGAAGGCTCGCAAAGTCAGGCCAGCAAGAGTGGCGTTCCTTCGGGATGGCGGATTTGATCCAGAGGAGATCATCTGATATAGTGTCACTCGTGGGCCGATAACACGCTCGCCAACCCATATGTGACTGTTATTAACGTGTACGTGCGCGTGAACTCCGGAAGCTGTTGCTGTTCTAATTAGTCGGACTTACGCCTGGTGCTTCGGGCCATCCGGCACCATCACCCGGGTTGTTTCAGGCCAGCTCAGCATGCTCCAGAAACGGACGAAGCAGCACGCGTGTGGACCCTCCCTGGTAAGAGCAAGAAACCCTAGCGAAATCCCTCCTTGTGTTCTCATCGTGTTTTAATATGAGCCCTCAAAAGTGTACGTAGGATATTTACATGCAGAACCAGGCACAAATCGGAATGAGTCTGGGTATAAAAAGCGTGGGAATTGGGATGAATAAGACGAGCGCGTCGCGCGTGGATGCTCCCTAACGCGCTCCTCACCATTTCACACAGCGGACAGCGCATCCCCATCGTCGCCCGCAACAGCGTCCAAAGCTGCACCCACGTCGCTCACCAGAGCGTACGCTGTATATCTCTGTACGACCTGTACATATACCTCCCCCATCCAGCAGCGGACGCGCGCCAATGGTCACTCCGTCGTCTTCGGTGACCTCTCCGTCGCCCCCCGTGACATACACACAACCACACAGCCCGTCCCTCTCGACGGACATGGATCCGTTGGAGAGGGAAGAGAGAGAGAAGGCCATTCGAAAATTTCTGGCCAGTGCCGAGCTTTCCGTGGTAAGTACCGTGTTCACTCGCTCCCGCGAGACGCGTTGGCACACCAGTCTGTCGCGCCTGCAGGCGTACCTCCATCTTCCGGAGGTACTCCCATGCTGCTGAATGTTGCTCACCTCCACTGTGCACTCGTGTCGTGGGCAATTCGAGTTACGCCCGACTAACATCCCCTGTCTCACTGTCTCCAGGTTGTCCGTGGCCTCCGCGCCCGCTTGTCATATGCTTCATACAAAGCTACTCATAACATCCCGCATATTCCACTTAATGATCTCGACACCAAGACCCATGCAACGTCAGTTGCCCCACCTCGCTTGATCGGCACCAAGCGCAAGGCTACTGGGGCGAACAACTATTATCATAACCCTGCTACGCAAGGTAGCCAGACACGCAGGAGTGGTAACATCACTTCCCCAGCCGTATCCGGGTCATCGACAACGGCTCCCTCGCGTTCTCATTATTATCCCACGGGGATTCCATCTTCCTCGAATTCGCCTCAGAGTCTCTATGCCGCTCTTCTCGGACCCCCCCCGCTGAAGCAAGCACGTACAGTGCACAATTCAGCTGATCCTCCGTTACAGGCACCGTCTCGCTCGACTGCCGGATCTCGTGCACGTTCGGGGCAACGGGGAGCCAACTCAGCATCTGTAGTGCGCAGTATTGCTGAGAGCACACGCGCTCAGTCGCGTAACCGAAAAGAAGAGGCCTCTCGCGTCAGGTCAAGGAGCAGCAAGAGAAAACATAAAGAATCCGCGGAGGAAGCTGCGGATGTGGAGAGGAAGGCTGTAGCCACACTCACGTCACTTCTCCAATCACGTCCATCGATTGCCAGCGCATCGTCTCCTCGTTCCTCGCTGTCTGCCGGATCCGAAGGTTCTTTTCATTCACTCTCGCAATATGCTCAAAGTTCTGCCCGAACTACCAACGCGCCCTCTTCGCTATTTCCATCGGCGGATTCATCCTTCTCCATTCCAACCGTTGCCAGAGCCGCTACCCCGCCTCGTGTAAATACTGAAAACACATACTCTACCCCACGGGCTGATGACGAAGAAGCAGCAAACCTGATGTTGTATTTGCACACGTCCCCGTCCCCCATACGCCTTTCCACGACACGGGACAGGGACGCGAAGGACTTGGCTGCGTATCGGGCGTTGGGTGGCAGTGGTTCGCTCCGTGCCAAGGGTAGGGTACTTTTCTCCGGAGGGGATGATGGGAGAAGTCCCTTGCGGAGCGAAAGCAGCCTCATTATCGACATCTTACCAGGGAGCCAAAATTCCCAGACCATGAGCCAGCCACATCTTCTCGATGCTGTAAGCGACAGCTCGGGGTCGCTGGCCCCGGCTGCCCCGATGAAGCCAACAGTAGTTCCTCCGACTCCTGCATCCGCATCTTCCCCCACACCATCTCAGTTACTTCCGGCTCCTCTGTCGCCTCCAGGACAAACAGAAGCTATGTTCCCCCATCCACAAGCTTCGCCCACTCCCGGAAGTGTCCCATTTAATTTGAATGATTTTATCAATGTTTCTCCTTCGCCCGCAGCAGCTACCGTACCCCGCTCTGCGATTTCATTGAAGTCGGGATTAGGCGCAAATTTGCGTACAGATTTGGGACGGAAACTTTTTGAAGAAGAACAGCACCGTCATCATCACCTAACAGCCTCACATGACCACGGTGACGGGTTACGGCATGAGAAGATCGGAAGCAGTTTGGGAGCAAGCATCGACCTCTCGACCCGCTAATTTCTGGAGCACCGATTTCTAGGACAAATCACCATCTAACTCGTCAAATTTTCAACGCTCATTCGGCAATTCCATTCATACGCGGAACAAAAGTTGTATCAACTACATCTGTATCAACCACACATCGGGCTGGACGGCGTCTGCGGCAGTAATCTATTCAGTTGTCTTCATATGTCGCAGCAACGGATGGAACCCACTCATCCCATGCACGTGAATTACGAATGTTTGTGCAACGGGAATCCCCACGTACCGCTATCTATCTAATTTCCACGACGTGTTCGTCAAGATTCTATCCTTATTATCCAGCTTTCTCGCTCGATTTCTTGTGCAGGTGCCACGCCCAACGTCTCTTTGAACGCCAATTCCTTTTGTCATCTCTAACACAATGTGATTCCTATCATTAGCTCGGAATCATGCCAAACCTTGGTTACTTCCTTTCCTTTTCTCGGCGGTCAATCTCTCTCCTTTACCTGCTTGGTCAGGCTGTGTTTTTCAGCTTTCTATAAACAATGTACTCGTATTTCTCCCATCAATTCAAGGCTTTCTTTTTCTTCTTTGTGGGAGTGCTAATTGTCTCGTTACCTCTAGATGAACGAGTCTTGGACACGATCTATTCTTATTCGTGCGTCGCGACGATATTTTCGCAACATCTATCTCGCTCCTTGATATACACCGACGAGTGTGCATCTAGGTACTAACGCAAGTTCCATTTCAGCCAAACTGACCATTTAATCCTCATCCTCCAGTGAAATTTATTCTTCCTAGACCAGCTCAGGCGATCGTCGCTAACATCAATGTGTGGACGGGGCTAATTTTGTATCGCTGTGAGAAGGTCGTCTATGTAACGTCATGATCGCAAGCTTCCGTCTTGTCTCTCATTCCCCAGGACGACAAGCGGCGAGGTATGATGTGGTCGCTAGAAGACGTCCTTGTTTTTGCAGGACTGCGCTCGCTCCGAGTGGTGTTTATGCTCATTTTTGGGTCGTTCGTGCTGCTGTGAGTGTCCTTTCACCTAGATGATCCATTCCAGATCATTTCGCATGGTTCTTCTTCGCAGGGTATTTACGACATTCTCTGTCCCTCTGATAACCACGTTTTACTTCATCGATGTCTCCATCCCTGCCGGAGTACGATTCGGAGTGTGGGGATGGTGCTATGACTCTGGGGGAAACTGTCCCAACCCACCCCGGTGTGCACTTTCTATCTTTTGCTCGCAAGTGCATGTTTTATTGAACACGATACGTGGTGATCATCAGGATATGATACAGTTTTGGCTTACACGTCGAGACGTCCCTGACGAACACGTTGGTCTTCTACCCTATTGGTGAGACATTCTGACCGTCCATGCGGACCCCCCAGCTGACCTGACCTAATCCACGCCATGTCACGACCAGCGACCATCCTTTGTCTCCTCTCCACGCTCGCGCTGGCACCCCTTTTGTACGGGTACCCCATCATGAAATACCCCTTTCGGGCGTTTTCGTTGCTCACGTTTGCCACCTTCGTGGTGTCCTGCATCGCGTTCGTCTTCGCGGTCGGGCTCTGGGGGACGGCCGCGACGAGGTTCAGTGCGGAGGGAGTTGGTGTGACGTTTGGACCCTTGGTGAGTATGTTGCGGGTTTCTTGCACACAATTGTCTGTGGGAAATGGGCGGATGTGCACGTGCTCACGCGAGATGGTTTCTTTTTGTTCTCGTCCGTCCGGCGGTCCCGGTCAGCTGTGGATGTCTCTCGTCGAGACTGTGGTGATGGGGTTGGTCAGTCTTGGTTCTGGCTGCAGTGATTTACGGATGTTATGCGTGCGTGCTAGTCGAGAAGCATGACTGGCTTGGTGCAGGTGTAAACGCGCGTCGTATGTTTTCAGCCGTGCGACAAGATTACTAGAATTAAATTCGGATATCAGAGACGTCGACTCGTCGTAGATACTTAGCCCGGATGTTGCGGGAGTGCGACCAGTATACAGGACGTCGAGTATTATGTAAAGACACGGACGTCAAATATACTCGCACTGGATGCTGAGCTGTGGCGAGTACCCAGGAATTGTGCCAGTATCCTAAGCGGCCTCTATGGCTTCCACTTGACTTTCACGACAAGCAACCTGCCAGAGCTCTAGAATCGATGCCCAATATCGTTTGGGATCGAGACGCATGTGAGCGACGTGAGCGCTCTCCTCATATACCTCGCAGCGTACGTCGAGGCCTGACTGTTTCGCAGCCTCGGCGTGTCTCTGAACCTGTTGCCACGGCACCAGTTCATCTTTCCTGGAGAAGACGTACAATCGGGGTGTCTGCGCATTCATCCAGGGAAGGAGACGAGGCTGGAGGAGCGCCTTCAGGTACTGCGTCTCTATCGTTTCACATCCAAAGGCCATTCGTAGAGAGAGACGGAGGGCATGCGCGACATAGATGATAGAGAGGACGATGTAGCGAGCGACGGGGTTCCGGATAGCGATGCTGAAGGCCAAGCCAATGGTACGGAAGGAACCAGTGCAAGGAGATGAATCTAGGACGAGTGCGCTCACGGGGTGTTCCGATGGAGGAATGGATGGGTATTTGGAGGACAAGAGACGGCCGAGGGATGTCAATTGGTATCCGCCACCTGATACGACGACACGTTAGAGCGTATTGAGCGACTTGTATGGCTTGACTTCCATACCGTTTGAGAATGAGTGTACGAGCACGCGTGGACGGACGCGAGTAGGCGCCTGGGTGGAGTTGATGATCGAGGGAAGGCAGCCGAGAGTCTTGAGGGCTTCCATGACAGGCATGAGTCGAGATTGCTACGACGATGCGTGAGCTGGCGCGGCGTCCCCAAATGCAGGTTTCCCTCCATACCTTTGCGCCTTCCAAGGTCCAGAAGAAGGACGGTCCACATTTCACAATGATCTGGGTAGCATGGGGGTATAATTCGGCGTATTTTCGGGAATAGTGTTGCAGATGGCGTGTCAGCGCCCCCACTAATCGTTGGAACGGTCAGTTCGGTTCCTACTCGAACGTTACATTGGTCAACGTACTCCAACCGAAGATGAGGATTACACTGCGGAAGGCAATCGTCAACCCCCGGGCATCACGTATCAGCTGAAACAGACATACTTTGGCGCAGAGTCGTTCCGCTGCAGGGCAGCCGCGCTCATAGGAACGAGACTGATGTAAACTCCAGGACCTATTGTGACAAAACCTGCAGGGGGTTGAGGTCGTGGCATTCTAGTTCAAGAAAGAAAACAAAAAAAAGAGAAAGACGTGGATAGACAGGCAAATTGAATGGGGTTTAGCCGCACTGCCCTGCCAACGGCAAGTTCTCCATGGAGTCGGTTTCACCCAAACTTGCGCGCTTGTCATAAGTCTGTCTGGATATCCGATAAGCGAGGTGTGGAATCAAGATGCCTGCCATGTGCGAAGCTTCAGCTTCACTGGAAAGCTTGCTCAGCGACAAGTCTTCAAAGCTTCACCAACACTTTCGCATTACGCAACGTGACCTGCAATGGCATGTCTAGTACGTGCACGCCTCTCGGTGTATTTCCTCCATGGCCAAAAAACCAGCGTCAGATTGGTTCATAGTCCTCCCAATCTTCCGAGGCCTCCTGCAGTCCTTTTCCTAGCCCCTGAGCACGAAAAAGAAGCGCGCGCTTGGTTAACTACCTTCCGAACCGCGGCGACCGTCCCCAAAGACTTGGTCGAACTCTCATTCTCACGTAGCAGTGGTCCTGGCGGTCAAGTTGAGTATCCGCGATCACACCAAGAAAAGGTCGTTGAATCGGAGAGGTTTCGTGGCTAAATCGTGTCCTGTTCAGAACGTCAACAAACTATCCACCAAAGTGACTGCTCGGTGTTGCGTCGATGCGCCATGGATACCACCATGGGCTCGAGGGAGCCTGATGCGGAGTGTGAGCGTTATTCATCATATTGGTATGCCGACCTCCCCGATGACCACTTTGTTTCTTCAGCCGTACTACGCGAAAACGACGCATTCTCTCTTAATGACGTCCAGTGCGTCCCGCTCTCAAGCATCTAACGTGGACGACGTGCTTGCAAAGGTTCGTGCCAGTTTGGGACCCAACACTCGTTTCGTTCGTTTAAAGGATAAATTACCCTGTTCAGCTACATGCCCTGGTTGCAGAGTCAGCGGCGAGTTTGATCAAAAAATCTCCGACTCAGGAACAGCGGAAACGTGTAGCTAGCTTCCAAAGAGCGGATGATGCGCGTAGACGGTTTCAAAAAGACAAACGGAGTGCCGCGAAAAAGGGCAGGTCGAGTAAAGGCTGGGACTGATCTCGAACCTTGCCCGTAGTCTGCCTTGCCAGTGGTTTTCCCCTAAAGGGTGAACTTTTGGATCCCGCAGCATATATCTGAATCATACTGTTTCTTTCATCACAGACGGTTGTAAAGGCTTGAAAAACATTCGCATTACCCACAACTTGATCAGTTTTAAGTTTCGCCGTCCGACTCATAAGGAAGTTGTGAATTTTACCCTCTCTTATTTTGTCCTATCATCCTTCACATCTGCTGGGTTCCTGTGAAACCGTCGCAGCCGCAATGATCGCGTTTGTCCGGACGAACGCTTGCATTCGGACGGCGACCTTGTCACTCCGGGTGGTTATCGAAGTTCACAATCAGAGATGCATTCGAGAGGAACACGGTCTACTGAGCATGTGTGTGCTACAAAATATCCACAGTATTAAGTGAGCTTCACGCGTTCTATCCGACGAGGAGCAGCCATCGCCATGCTTTTGAGTGGGTTTGACCCCGATTGTTCCTGTATCCTAGGCTGACCAAAGAGTCCAAGGAATAGTCGTTTATGATTCCACAACAACTTGTCGCAAGGCATCTCGAACAATATCAATGCCTACTGTAGCTCTCAAGCCAGATTTGAATTGCAACCGACAAGGCTTGATGATGTATACAGTCAACCCCCTAAGCTTAGCCTGACAATCTTTTGCACTTGGCTGACTGCTTGAAACCGATCCACCGACATGTCTGAATCGAAACCCTCGCATTGGAGTTCACAACGTCTCTTCCAATCATTTTCTATAGATGCCACGGCCGCCGCTATTGAGTTCGTCGGCACGACCTTTTTCTTCCTTCTAGGTCTGGGCGGCATTCAAGCTGCAACCAGCGAAGCGCTCCAAAGCGGGTCCACCATCGAGCATGTGCTCTACATCGCGACATCCATGGGACTTAGTCTCCTCGTCACCGCTTGGCTGTTTTACCGCGTCACAGGCGGACTGTTCAACCCGAACATCACGCTGGCGCTCTTTCTCGTCGGAATCGTAGGTCCTGTCCGGTTCGTCTTGTTTTGCATCGCGCAGATGGTGGGGGCGATCGCTGCATCAGCAATTGTATACGGTCTAACCCCGGGACCGCTCAGCGTCAAGTACGGTTTCTGAGTCGGTTTCGAAACGAGCGAGGCTGACTGTTTCATCGGTTTCTAGCACGATCCTGCAGCAGGGGTTAAATTCGGCCCAGGGTGTGTTCATAGAGATGTTCATCACGGCTGCGTTGGTCATCGCCGTACTCATGTTGGCCGCCGAGAAGCATTCCGCCACGCCGTTTGCTCCTGTGGATCTTTCTTCATCCGCTTCTGACTGAGCAGTAACTGACCATCGATGGTATAGGTTGGCATCGGGCTGACGCTGTTCGTCGGGCACCTGTGCGTCAATTCCTGTTGGCTTGACCATAGGGACACGAGGCACTGATTTACCATGGTCAGGTTCGCTGTTTTCTACACTGGCGCGAGTATGAACACCGCTCGTGCATTTGGTCCTGCGGTAGTCACCGGTTTCAGTTTTCCGGGGCACTCCAAGCATTGGGTGGTATGTTTCGTTCTCGCCAAACCTCGTGTGGTCATTTCGCTAACCTTCATTCGACTCTCAGTATTGGGTCGGTCCGTTTCTGGGCTCTTTGCTTGGAGCGGCCTTCTATACACTGCTCAAGTCGTCAGTTGCACTTTCAGTACTGACCGTATTTCACGGTGATAACAACCTTTTATTTCATAGCATCAACTATCTGGAGTTGAACCCTGCGCAGGCGTCGACCAGAGTAGAGGACTCCCCACCTACGCCGACTATTTTGGCAACCGAGAGATTAACAAGGGATACCGAGGCCTCTGGGAATGTTGTGCCTCCCTTAGCTCCGAATGGACAGAGAAAATTAAATGTAGAGTAGGGCGTAGTGCTGTTACTGGTCAACTAGACGACTCGAAACTCAGTTGTGGGTTGCTTCGGGCGAGACGACCCTGAATAGATGAACGTCAGTCGGAAACTTTTTAAGATATGATGGCATCCGGTGTGTGCTAGGAGGGGTTTACAAAGTCCACTACAAGCTTCTTGAATTCATTGGGCCTAGAAACGGGAAATCAACATCACCAAGGGCACGCTATGTCATGAACTCTTACATTTCTGCATGTACTATACACAGCGTCAGCAGTTGTAGGCGTGCAAAATGCGTCGACTTACTCCAATGTCCGGTATCAAGTTCTTCGATAGCACTCTCAGGGAAGAAGCTCTCTATCAGCGGCTTGTTGTGCCGATTGATGAATCTGGTACTATCAGAAACCCATAATTCTCCGGCAGGGATGCAACTTACTTGCTCTTCGATCCCTTGACGAATAATGCATGTCCATTCCATGCTTGCTCGCCGGGGGCATAAGGGAATGATTCGATCTCAGGCCTCCCCTCCTTCAATATCTCTACGGGTACTTTAAACTTTAACGGTGATTGCTCAGTGTTCAGGTTAGTCGATAAAAATGCGCGGACACTGGGATCCTAGAACTCCAGTCAGTCCCCGTGTCGTGGTAAGTGGGGAAATGGGTGCCTTCTCAAATCTCTCTAAAATTTCGTTGGCCTCCTTACGAGAAGAAACCTTGCTCGCCTCCACTTCCTCCATGCCTTGGATATGTGAAACAGTGTCAGCGGATGCTTTGGCGCGTACAGGGGCGATGTCGGACACGATGAGATCCTTTAGAAGATCAGTGGGTGTTTCTGGGTTGAGAGCAAACGTCATAGCGACTTTTCCACCCCTTGTGAACAGGCATGAGACCACGTTCACGGAAGGAGACAGTGAACGTACATGGAATGTCCAAGGAGGGATATATTTGATAAAGATAGTCTCAGACAAAAATCAAGAACATCCGCAGCCATGTGGGTGTAAGTCATTGGCCGAACGTGCGGCGAAGAGCCGTGATTACGAAGGTCCTGAACGGCTTCACGTTTACTCCACACGAGTTACCGAAAAAAGAACTGGTGAGTACGCACTAGGGTATATACAGGACGCTCGAGGTCACGCGCGAATGCCTTGGAGAGTGACTGCCAATTCCGCTTGGAGCCACTGCAAGACAGTTCCTTCGATCAGCCGTAGAAGAGATGTGATAACGAGGTGCCCACAAAAATCCGTGAAGGATAACGAGGGGTCGTTCGGTCTTGCTGCCATTTGGTGGAATGTATTCATCGTACTCCAGTTGAACCGAGGACACTGCAGAGAACGTTCGTCCTGTTGCTCTTGGTCAACTTGACACCAACTGAAGCTTGACATGACACCTACTGGCTAGGCCTTTCTGAGCTGACCGACCGAATTGATGAACCGAGCATCTGGCGCTGCGGGATATCAACGATAACATGGATTTATCCAGACCCAGCGTACAAGAAAGTGAGAATAAAGGCGTGTGGTAATGATCGTAGCGGCGGGTACCAATCGAGTACCGGTACCGTGGGAGCCCGTGAATGTGTTTGAATTGCCGGTTGAGTGGCCGACGTGCACTGTACTTCGTCGCAACGATGGTCTCCGTCACAGTGTCGCCGGCAGGAAAGCCCATCTCCATCGCTCGTGGGCTTCCCAGTCAGTTCGACATTGCAGGAAAACAGGTCGAGGACGCGACGATCGGCGATGTCAAGGTAGCTATTGCCAAAAAATTCCCTAAAGTGAGTCCGAGTCTGGTCTCAATGCAGCTCTGCGGCGCATAACATGCTCCCAGTTTTTCCCCGCGCGTCAAAGAATTACTCTCAAAGAGAGCAAAAATACCTTGAATGATGAAGTTAAATTAGTGGATGCTGGGGTTGTGAATGGGGGTGAACTGCTCGTCAAGGATCTTGGCCACCAGATCAGCTGGAAGACGGTCTTTTTGGTTGAATATGTGTGTTGACGCGTCTAGGTGGCCTCTTCGTTGGAACTGACGCGACTGAAAAGGCTGGCCCACTTGTGATACACCCCATATTGTACCATTTCCCCGAATACGTCTGGGGCGGTCCAGTCTACCACAGCATGCTGCAGCGGTATGCATCTCCTAATTATTTTATTCTTCCTTCCAGGCATTAATGCGACTCAGGTTCGTATATGCGCTAGTCATGATCCACTTTGCAAAGCGCGAGTTCGAGACACTTTTGTGGGTAATTCGTCTCCATGCCATCTCAGTCAAGCTAATTACTGTTCGCCCCAGTATCCACCGCTTTTCTCATGACACAATGCCATTCATGAACATTTTCAAAAAGTGAGGACTCTTTGTTCTCGCTCACAGGTTCCCACTTATTTTTTCTTCTTCTCTCGTATAGTTCAGCCCATTATCACATTGGTAGCGGTACGTGCATCTTCTGTGATTCAGCGAAGTTCACAGTTTAGCATCCGCAACGCATATAGGACTCTTCCTAGCACTGGCAATTTACGGCCCGCAATATTCTGCGATGTCCCCATATATTCGTGGCACGTCGCGGAACGACCCTGTCTTCATCTGGACCTGTACCGCAATTTGGGCGGTAAGTTATCTTTTCCTTTTTCATGATCTTGTTTATGGGTCTCACACCCCCTCGCAACCAAGTTCGCCGAGATATCCAATCTGATCACCCACATCAAGCTCCGCAACCTCCGTCCAGCTGGGTCCCGCAAGCGCGCTATTCCTCAGGGATACGGTTTCTCGCTTGTGTCTTTCCCCAATTACTTCTTCGAAAGTCTTGCATGGTTCGCCATTGCCTTGATGACCGGAAGCCGGACTGGTAAGGTCTCTTCTACGCATCTAGACTTTTTCTGACAGGGAACATGAATAAAGCCTATGCTTTCTTGATCGTGGCCACTGGACAAATGTACATCTGGGCTGCGAAGAAACACGTCGCTTACAAGAAGGAATTTGGAAGCGCTTATCCCAAAGGGAGGAAGGCAATGTTTCCCTTCGTCGCCTAGAGTTACGGCAGAGGTTGCCACCCCTTGTTGCGCGATGTCGATCGTTGTTTCGACTTCCTGCTAAACCCGATGATCATTTGATGCGCGAATACATTATGAAAACAGCTAACACAGTAAGAACACGCGACTACTCTGTTACCTGCGAGTGATAGCCATGAGAGGTGACCTATGAACACGAGTGTTAGTGTGACATTCAGTACGCATCTGCTTTAGAGAATCAGAAGGGAATGCCCGGGAAAATTGAGCTGAACGGGCCTTTTCGGCAGGAGTCGTACGAAGACCGTCGTGTAAAAAGCATCATACGAACAAAAAGGACTGACTACTCACCGAAGAATGGTTCTGAACGTCGGGAAGGCAGTCAACATTCATCAGCCTGAGAATCTGTACAAGACAGTTGGTGAGTAACTATGTAGAAGCATCACTCCTTCGAGAAGAAAGATCAGAAAAGAAAGAAATACAGCCAGGAGGTGTCGTCAGACTGCAGCTCATGAGCGTGCATCAGGCGGTAACTCCATGATAACATCGTGTCAGTATGAGGTTCTAGAGACGATCACTGACCTGATAGACTCTCGAAGAATTGCATGTGGTAAACTTGTCTGGAGAAATCAGCTTCTGGTGGGTGAACAGCGAACATCATAAGGCAAATCCAAAGCATGGACCGAGTCCTCAGACATCGTTCCGCCAATATGTTGACGCCAGAAGCTCTCCACTTGGAAAATTACAGGAGGTCATCCTATCGAGGGCAAAACATGTCGAAAAACTTCCAAGGGGGTTTTCTACGGAGCGGCAAAAATATTCCCACGTTTACTCCGTCCAAACTCGGTCACTGAGTTGTCCTTGATATCAACTTAGAACTTGCTGATTTTTGAATGGCTATCTGCATTACCTGTGCGCAGCCAATATCTCATCTCTACACCGTTTACGAGTCCGCCTACAACTTGCGCCTTGAACAATGCGTTAGTGGTATCCAACGCTCCGAATGGCGGAGACGTGAATTAAAACCAATCACAGAACAAATGCCTTGCCTTTGCGGATCCCTACGTAGAGCATGATACGCTCACGCTACTTCTTGACCTTATACTGCTGAAGAGAGGCGTATACCGGCATTTACTGTACAACAGAGGGACCGAGCCGCGTAAAGCGTATGAGAAGACCAAGGTTCCTGATGCTCAACCCAAGGACGCGAACGTGTCCGTCGTACAAGACACAGCTGACACTGCGCGGCAAAAGGCTCTTGTCAGGGAAAAGGTTGCTTGTTCACCCATCGCACAGCCATTACTCACACTACTGCAAGGCAGGCCAGATGGCTACATATCCTGAAGCTCGGAAGTGGATTAGTGCTGGTCGACGCTTGTCGGTAACGTTGTATCATCTTCCCTTCACCATCTGATGCACGAAATGTTAGTTATACGTTGGGCTCAGCTCAGTATGTCCCGATGCAAGATGCTTGCTGGAGATGTCTAACAATGAGCTCCCAGACCCGCAGATCGCCGCAGACCTCTCTCAATGGAGCGCTGATACGAACGAGGTATTTCTGCGCGTCCTCGTGGCTTGCTCGATAGGTTCGTTATCCCGAGTTCCGTTACTCCGCTCAGTGGATCATGCCGTGACAGAAACGGTCGCGTTTCACGCGGGAGTGGTGCTCGCCTCGTATGTTGTGCTCGGATTCTCTGATTGGATTAGGTCTTGGAAGGCTTTTCGCTCCAACGAGGTGTCTGGTATACGCCAGGAATTCAAGTGAGCGGTCTCCGTCCTGAGGCGACGTCGAACATCTGATTTTATCTGTTCTTAGGATGTCACATATTCCACTGGCAATCCTTTACTCGTCATTTACGAAATCTTTTCTACTCTTTCTGCTTACGATTTGGCGTCCATCGTTGTCAGTGCCAGGGAAGGGTCCGTATCGGTTTGATACACCATACGAGAACCCTTGGGTACTTGGCGCACTTGAAATTTGGGACGAGGACAAGCTCGATCGTGAATGGGTAGTACGGAACGTGCTCGGTGGTTTAGCTGCAGGTTTCGGTCTTCGAGGTATATCACTCTCCCCTAGCCATAAATGCCCCAAGCTGGCTGACTCAAAAGTGTGCGCACAGTCGTGTTGGACTGTCATCCCATGTTCACGACCATGGTCATTCTCGTTGGATGGGTGGTCAAGACTGCCGTCGCGGAGCTTCTCAAAGATTGGGTTGGCGCAGATCCACAGATTGGCGAAGTTTGGTTGGCGTACAGCATTCCGTGACTTGCGCATCATTCTGATTGCTAGCGATACCATGCTGTACATTATCGTTTCATGGAATGCCCCTATGGCAGTGCCACTGGTCTCCCTCTCGAGACCTCTGATACCCCGATACTGACGCGCCATCGTACAGCAATTGTAATCTTATCCACATCCATACAGAATGCCTCCCGGTGAAGCCTCCTCTTCTCGCGCACTGAATGCGATCCTACCATTAGTCGCCAGTGGACAACCCTACGAGGCTCACCAAAAAGCGCGCACTTTTGCGTCCCGTTACTCTAAAGCGGGGCAGTACGACACCGCGATTGATGTGCTCTTCCAGTCCGCGCGGGAAATGCTCAAGTCCGGGTCGCAGGGTAGCGGAACGGATCTCACACTGTTTCTGTTGGATGTGTACGAAAGCAAGGGAGAAAGCGTGTCAGACGAATCGAGAGGTCCGCCCATTCCTGAACCATCGATGCTAAGGATCTTGGGTTATTGACTCGCACACCGAATTGGCAGGGAGGGTAACGCAGCTGATCGCGCTCACTGGCTCTTCAGGGACGTGGCGAAAGACGATCATCGATAGGGCGGTCGCGTTTGTGATGTCTTTCGTTCTTGGATCTTCTGTGTGCTCACGCATCGTGACTAGGTGGACAGCTAAGCATGGTACACATCCCATTGGCGATCCCGATCTTCACCACTACATCGGCCAACTGCTTTACAAAGGTGCCGCAGCACTCCCCGCAGAACGTTAACCCCATCTAATAATATTATGTTCCCTCAATAGACGGGGCATACGATGCAGCGGAACCCCATCTCCTGGCGTCAGGAAAGAGAGATAGTGCTCGTCTTCTAGCACAGGTGATGGCGGATTGGTCCGCCCTCGGTGGTATACCAGGAAACTTTGCCCTCCGTGGTACCCTTCCGTTGGTTCCTTTTACCATCGAACGAAACACGCCGGAGCTGAACTTCTTTTGTATGCAGATACCTAGAGAATGGAAATATACTTGCAGCTCGGACGTTCATCGTCCAATTCGTCAATAAAATAATAGCCGCTCGACCATCTTTGGCGTCTTCACTGGAAATCTCGCCCCTTCAGGTTACCGATTCGAGCGAAGTTGTACTGACCACCGACAATGTCCTCAACTTTTGCCAACTTGCAGTGTTGGCGTGTCAGCGAGCGAACGCTGAAAAGAACAAAATCATGCGCGAAAGCTGGATCCGATTGTGCGGTACGTATCAATCAAGGGGCGGTGTCCTTGCCAGCAAGGAGGTCCGTGCCGTAAGTCTGCGAGTTACCACCCTAGGTGCATGCAACGATCCAACTCACGAGCGTCGACGGGTCTAGGTACTGATCGAAATCGCAACGTTGTACTTTGCCATCCCGCCACCAAAGACACAACCCGACAACCCGCTGGGTGCGATGTTGTCGTCGATGCTCGGTGGGGGGGCTCCTGGTAGTGTGCCCCAGCGACGGGTGTTGACTCCAGGCCTGACTGGCCCGACGGCGCCGGGTCTAGACTAGAGATTCGGTATGGGGAGGGGGGGATGGTGATTCTTTTCGTCGATGGCGAACTTTGTCGCAAGGGCTTCGGTGTAAGTAGAATTCTTGACTTGGCGTCGTAATCGGAGGTTGTTGGTTGATGTATACCTTTGTCGGCCTCGATAACTGGTAAGCATTCTGAGACATGTGCCGGAACGGTCCGTTCGGGGACTGTAATTATAAACAAACGGCGGTATAGACTATGATTCGACCGTGATTAGTACAGAAGTGTCCGGGACCTGAGAGGATCTCAATGCAAGCAGGAACAGTGTACGCGCGGAACCAATAGTCGCGAAGACTCATGACACACCACTTGCACTTCGCCGCGGTAAAGGGGTTGGAGGGTACTGTGTAGGGGAAGCACTCGGAGTGGTCACATCTCCGGAAATTATGTCCTGGATCGCGTTCTCCAGCGCGTCGACACGGTTGGACATTTGTGCCACTAGGTGTACGTCAGTCAGAGTGTGCAGGCGACGCGGACAAGAGGCGAGGGAGACTAACTCCGATCGAGTATCTGGGACGACATCTCATCAAACTTGGAATCGAGCTGCTCCAATAGCGTTTCTACCTGGAACACGGCTTTTCTATCAATGACAAGACAGAGGGTCGCCGTTGATGTGCACTTACGAACGCTGTCAGTTCGTGCGGGCTGGATATTTCGCCAGGGTTGGCGGCCACCGACTGCTTCGTTGGTGTTCTCGCACCAGACGCCACCTCGGAAGTGGGTGTGGGCCGGACTGGCGTTGATGCGGGGGTGAGTTTGAGCGGGAGCGCTGAGGAGGACATCGTTCGGAATTCCCTCCGCGTTGCTTGCAAGTCTACAGTCGAAAGGGCCCGCGTTATGTAAGCATCGCATGTGACACCAACAATGTGCACAACTGGGGACAGTTCAGAAAATTTTCACATCTGCTCGCGGCGCACTGATAGGTACCATCTGGTTTCACAAGGGTGTCTCGGCGATCCTACACAAGGCGCTCTTCGGAGTTTGCGGACACAACCGTCACCGTCAAGCCGGTCCTACTTCCCCAGATTCGATGGGTTGTCGTGTGCCGATGCGGCGACCTTGAGCCGGCACTCGCGAGGAGCTAGACGATCTTTTCAGACGACTTTCCCGGTCACATAACCTACAGAAAACCAGACCTCGATCGATGAGTCAAGGCAGTTCAAACATTGACAATTGACTCAGATCCGAGCCATTGTCCGGCCGGCGAACAAAACATAAAAAGGTGTGTGGAGGTACATTCGATCAGATCTGAGTACCCTGCTATACAAGGCTTCGCGACGGTGAACACATTTGTGCCGATTTGACAACCGTCCCCGTCGCGCGTAGTCTCTCCCCCCCTTGAACCTTGAACCTAGGGTGAAGTACCGTGTATCGATCGCGGAGAGCTCAACGGCTTTCCACACTTTCAATATCCGCGGCCTATCCCCATGCGACGAGCAGAAGCTCGGAACAAGGTCAACTCTTTCAAATCTGCGGCACTATACAGAGGATATTCTAGGCATGTTATCTTATCTTGGCTGTGAAGGAGCGTCACACTGTGTCCGACAGTCTCGGTATACAGCATTCTTGGAGCTCGCAGATTCATCTCGTCGTGATCTCGGTCTATTGTATATCTTGTTCATCAGCTGGTTTGTTTGCCGTTATGACAGCTTGACAGCACACGGCTTTCTGGAGCCTCGAGACTTGCCCAGCTGAGCGATGGTCACGTCACCTGGACTTTGCGTCCGGACAAAAACGTATAAAGCAACTTGACATGTTCCTGTTTCACCACTTGTTACCCTTGTCTGGCTCTCTATCATATAGCCTGGCATTCCGGTCGTTTTTTTTTTCCCTCGCCCTCGATCATCCCACATGTCTCCCACTGCAACTTACGAAAATGCTTCTGAGCACTCCTTCACTGGCTTCATCCTCCCAGACCTCGTCTCCGACTGCCACTATCCCCTCCGTCTCAGCCCTCATTGCTACAACGTCGCTCGTGCCTCCGAACAATGGCTGCTGCAAGGGGCCCGGCTCGTCGAGCCCCGCGTCACCAAGTTTATGGGTCTGAAAGCCGGAGAGCTCACCGCAGCTTGCTACCCAGACGCCGACGGGTCTCACCTTCGTGTCTGCTCAGATTTCATGAACTGGTTGTTTAACATGGACGACTGGTTGGACGAATTTGACGTGACCGATACGTGTGGAATGCGGGAATCCTGTATCGGCGCTTTCCGCGATCCCATTCACTTCGAGACTAACAAGCTTGGGGGTCTGATGTCCAAGTCGTGAGTTTCTCTCTCGCATCTGTGCTTTTGTAACGTCGAAACGAAATTGATCTCGAAACGGAACAGGTTCTTTAGCCGTTTCATCCAGACAGGTGGTCCGGGATGCACGAAGCGGTTCATCCACACGATGGATCTGTTCTTCATTGCCGTCGCCAAACAATCGGACGATCGGGCCAACGAACGCGTTCCAGATCTCGAATCGTACATCACCGTTAGGCGAGATACAAGCGGCTGCAAGCCTTGCTTTGCGCTTATCGAATACGCTGCCCGTATCGATTTGCCTGATGAGGTCATGTCACACCCGATGATCATGGCAATGGAAGAAGCCACCAACGACCTCGTCACATGGTCCAACGTAAATCGTAGCACACCATCTCCCCCTTTTGTAAGCTGATTTGATTTATTTAGGATATCTTTTCCTACAACGTCGAGCAATCTCGACGCGATACCCACAACATGATCGTCGTCCTCATGCGAGAACAGGGGCTAGATCTCCAAGGTGCCGTAGACTACGTCGGTGCACTTTGCAAGGGCACGATTCAGCGCTTCGAGGACAACCGCGCAATGCTCCCTTCGTGGGGTGAAGAGCTTGATCAGCAGGTCGCGATATACCTCGAGGGGCTGCAGAACTGGATCGTCGGCTCGCTGCACTGGTCGTTTGACTCTGAGCGCTACTTTGGCAAGGAAGGGCTGGATGTGAAACAAAATCGGATCATTAAGCTTCTCCCGAAGCGGCCTCTGTGAGGCGGTTTCGTGTGGGGGGAATGCTCGGCTTTTAAAAAATGTCTTTCGATTCATCATAGATATTATGTATTGAATTATGGTGTTGTATGCTCATCATTTTTCGGAGCACCTCTATAGATTGCGTTCGTTCTTATTTTACTGCTTTATCAAAAGGATCTTAGCAAAAAGGAATGTCGTCCCTAAGCCTCTGACTATCTAAAATCTGAGCTCGGAGACGCGTACACCTCTTGGCGTTGCGGTGCAATGAACGGAAAGGTTGCCAGAAAATAATGTCCGTGATCACACAACTACAGATGCGCATGTGACAATTCTACTGCTGTGTTTCACGGAAGACCACAACGATCGACGACGTAGGCCTTCACTCTCCTCTGTTCCTCACCACCAACGCCATCCACATTCTCAGGTGTTATGTCTTCGACGTTTGTCTGTAACAACCATCCTGCGTGAGCAGAGATCTGGGAACGGGGTGAGACGGCAGGCGTACTCTTCCGCGATCGGCGCCAGCTTCGATCAGAAGCACCGCAGCCTCGGCGTGAGCAGATTCCATGGCCAAATGAAGGGGCGTATTTCCTGGTAACGAGCGGTTACCCTATGTTACGTTCTATAGTCGAAGTTCATTTACCGACTCGATCGCCCGTATTCAGGCGAGGCTTTGTCGTGACGCCTTCTGGGGGATGCAAAAGAAGCGAGATAAACCCGATGGACCCGGTTGTGGCAGCTCGATGACTGAATGGAACATGTGAGCCGAGTGGAAGCCATCTCACAAAGACTTGACTGACAGCGGTAATTGGTTGGCTTTGTCCCTCGCATTGATCTATGATCGTTAGCTTCAGAACACAGCCATGTGGCGAGGTTTACCCACATCTGCACCTCGTTCAATCAGGTATCTTCCGATCTGGATTATAAAATGTCCACTGAGCATTTAGAAACGTGGGGTCACTGATTACCCGAAAATCTCACCTCTATACGTGATTTAGAAGCCGCGTAATGCCTATCGATCAAACGATATGAGAAAAGTGAGATGACAGTTGCGGTATATCGCACAATGGGGTAATCCCTTTGTCGTTCCTCTGATTTACGTCTGCCCCAGCGCTGATAAGTTCTTGAACGACTTCCTCGTGGCCAGCGCTGGCTATACGAAATCAAGTTAAGCTATAATTGAGACGCTAGTATGAATGATCGAACCTGCTATGTGCAACGGAGCCCAGCTGTTACTATCCACTTTGGTGACATCGGCCCCTTGCTCGATCAGGTAACGCGCGACCTCGGCAGCACCGACGGATGCTGTCCAATGCAACGGTGTACGGCCGTCCTGCGACCGTCAAGTTGGCTTTAGATGCAAGGCTACGGAGAAAATGGCTCACTACATCGATCTCGTTGATAAGCTTTGGGTTTTCAGTGAGAAGGACCCGCACTAATGAAAGTTGATCTACGCGCGATAGATTATTACCAAGGGGTCAGATCTGCACGGAGGACGAACTCTTCTGGGCCGCTGTATGGATGGACAGTGACATCGTGTAGTCGTAGACGCTATGAGCGCGTTGCAGCGTCCAGATCAAAGGGTAGTGGTTCAAAACGCTTGCTGTGTAATAAATCGCTGCCGCGCGTCAGGGTCGATTACGCCATTGCGAACCCTAACCCTAAGATTGGGTTTGTCAATTAGTCAATAGTTATGACTGTACCGGTCGTATATGAAAACCTCGTTCCTGCCAACCTTTACAGTGAGGAAGCATCGTTAAACCTGCAGCGTCGTATGCACTATGACACAAGCAAGCCTCCCGTGTCCTTGGCAGCACAGCTAGGCTTGGCAGTCAGGCGACGATGCTAGGTATTACCAACCTAACCCCATTCCATATTAAAACCAAATCTGACTTTCAGTCAGCAACATACCTTCAGAGCATGGCAGGCATGTATACTTGTGGCTCGGATCTTCCTGGCAGTCAATATGGCCAACAGCATGCCATTTGAATTGGCATGGGTGAATGGCAAGCAAGGTCATGCTGTAGTATGATGGATGAGCCAGAACGCTTGACGCTAGGCACGGTATGGAGGATCGTGCTCCGACTTCTGGGTCGGTGAGGCCGGGGATGGTGACATTGTACCGTAATTGAGTCACACCAAACGAGCGCTGGATGTGGCTGTGCAAATTTAGTTGGACGGGACTTTCCAATTACCGTTCGACGCTGTTCGACACGATGTTCTCTTTGGCCCATCACCGAAGTATCCCGATCTCGTGGCACCTTGTTTCACCTCCTTTGTCCGAGGACTTTGACTGCCTAGTACAAGCGCTCAGGCAGCGCTCGGGGTTCGTGGGGAACAAGTCGGGGGTACCAGTGTATGTTCCCAATTAACAATGACTTGTATGGACAGCTCTGCCGCCGGCACATCCACATCCACATCGAAGTCTGCTGCCTAGCGAAGACTTACTGTACTCACTTGACGTCTCAGATGTCGTTGCCGTCTGCTACTCTCTTCTGGGGATTTGGAGTGGTAGGACTGGATGTCCCTGGGTTGGTCCTCGCGAGATGTTAGCAGGTCCTAATCCTGCGGCGCAGTCTACATAACATGCACAGCATCTCTGTACGCCAACTCTGATTCATGATCCCGGGTTAGTCGCAGTCACAATGTAGTTTCAGAACCATTCTAATCGAGATATTGTCTCTCAAGCTGCATAGCTAATAGGTCGTCGTCGATGGGCCGGTCTGTCTGTTCCAGTTTCCGCTGGCATCGGGTTCCGAAACGATACGCAGTCTGCCGAGTGAAGATCCATGGTTGCGACAGTCCATTTGTTCGTAGTCTGAACTAGAGGCCGAAACGACGCGTCAGAGTCTTCTCTCTCTTGTGGCTTCGAAGTTTTTCCACCAGACCAATCGAATTCATGGCCGATGGTCATTAACGGATGTCACGAAAGCCTAATTCCACATAGGTTTCCTTGTTTGCCTTCTCTCCGTTGTGGTAGCTTGACGCTTGGCGCGCTACCCTCCGCTACCGGGATTCCATGCGCTTCACGTCATCTTCCCAAGTCAAAATGCGCGTGATGTACCCGGTCCAGCTGATCCTATCATGATTGGAGCTTTGCAGTTCATTCCCCCTAGCCATTACTCTACGTCCACTTCCGATATTTCGGCGGTAATTGGTACCCCGGTTCTCCGAACGCCTGGCGGTTGGTTCGTCGGGAACTATGCCAATGTCAAGCGCAAGGGTTTGTCAATGAAACTGTCTGGCACCTCGATATAAGGAATGCGCATGGAAGGTCATCTCGTTGTCAAACACCCAGAACTTTCTGTTCGTATCAACTGCTCTACGCAAGTACTCTCTGAAACCTATCGAACCTATCGAGATGCAATTCAATAACTCATTCGACGAAGATGTAATTCATTTGTTGATTTCCCCTCGAGGAACGTGCTGAACGTGTCCTTGTTTCTAGGATTCGTGCCAGTTGGTCGCTAATGGACTGGGGCTGAAACAGTACCCTTGCCAATGGATCACGAATGGGACATCATGCGGTGCTCTAGTTCTCGGAGAGGATTTTCCCTCACATCTAAAGAATGTTCACGGAGCCAACACTCCAAGGCTCATATGCTACTGGGGTAACTGCGGTGACGAACTAAGCAAATCCACCATCGTTCGACACGTGCAAGAGAGACATCTTGAGTACCGCTGGCCGTGCCCGAGATGCGGCGCCTTGTTCACGCGCAGAGGGGTAATGGACACACATCGCGGGACCTGCAGCGGCACGGCCGCCTGATGGGGAGATTGTTGATTGGTAAGTAATTACCTTGCCTATCGACTCGCTTAAATAAATCATGAGCTGAATTGTCGAGACAGGCTTCGTCTCTTCGGAAATTGTCATTACCCCCGCGAGATATGCTGTATATATGATCTTTATGATACACTAAATAGTCTATGCCTTCGAAATATTGCAAATTACTACATTTAGTTCTCCCCAAAGAAGGGTGTTCTCCAGTGGGCAGTGCGCTGATATTACCGTATAGGGACTGGAGGGTGGTAAGTACTACTGAAGCGCTGATGGCCTGTGGACCTAACACAGCATAATTGGCTTTGTTTGGGCGTTGAATCAACATGTTCATCGTGTGTTGACAACGTTGATCTGCGATCAAGCCATGTTTACAGCAAGTGGCCTCCGGGTGGTTAATCGAAGAGTTTTAAAAATGAAAACGATTGGAGTGCCAGCCAACGCCCTTCTAATGTTACTTTTCGTCACCCCGCCCTAAATAGCGTCTCCTTTTCAGGCTGTGCAATGGTTGAAATGTTGAACTCCGAGCCAGCATAGATAATTGTCGGCGGGTCCATATCGGTCTCTCAGTGGCGGATGGTTATGCAGACTTGATTCTGGCAGATGTGGTGTACTCCCTGGGTTCCAGAAACGCGCTATGATTATCTTGTCGCGGTGTCTCGGCAACTTGCTTGGCAAGCTCTGTAACAGCATCGCGGAGGTGTGGCATGTGGCGTTCTATCACACTTGCGGGTGTCCAGGACTCCAGGTGATGTCTACTCCGAGCTCTTGGCCCCTGTCGACTCCAAGATGATGATGCGGCTCGAAATGTCGAAAGTCGGCCTCAGACCTCTCATCAATCACTGATTGGTATCGATCGTCTCTCGGTGGCAGGTAATTAGTCCCGACAAATGTGATGTGCACTCTTGGGCTCATTTGCAGTGAACGTCGAACGCCAAAGTCCACTATGATCCTGTCAGTTTCTCGGCAAGCTTGCCAACCTCTGCGAGCGCCTTGGTAAAATCCCTCATGTTTCTACATCGAGCGGGAAATATCCAAGGTCGGTGTTGATGCCAATACGCCGTCCGTTCGTTTTTCCAGTGTTCCTTGAATATAAAGGTAGGAAATATCGGTTTCAATTTCCAGCTTCAGATCTCCAACTTTCGGCCTTTTTCCTCGCAAGTGGTTGCGTAAATGGACAGCGTTTACGAACTTGAAGCACGCTCGATAGAGCAAATTTTAATAGACAATCAACTCCCCTGGCAGTATGAACCTGAGTATCCAGTGGACATCTGTCTGTAGGTACCATTCTGGATGTTGACCGCAAAAACCGTGCTGATCTGTTTGCTCGTCTTTGCGATTCTGACAGTCCTTCGTGTGCTAAACAGCCACAGGATTTACTTGCCCACCCACATTTCTCCCCATCGCTTTCTCCCGCCACCGCGGAGCAGTCCGCAGTTTCTACAGGACATTGTCCGTATGGGAGTTTGCACACTCCCAGTGCGACGGAGACTGTGGACTTTACCATGGCTTCCGATCCTGGGCTGTGTCAGTCACAATGGAACGGGATGAACTCAAACTTGACTCACGAGACTCACGCGTCCGTTTCCCCGCTGCAAAACCAACACCAGACACCGTATGCACTTCTTTGTGGCTGGCCTCGTGATTACGAACCACGTCCTGTCCCCCTTGTTCCCACCGGCATCCCGGACATTCCCCAGTCACTGTCCCCGACGCTCACACATTCCTACCCCAGTGTGGGACAGTATGACGCACGGACGCGGCACGTTTTGGACGGGAGCATGGATACATGCGCTTCTTCTCCAGATGGGGATACAGATCTCTCCGCCTTCCTCGGCGCTTTGGCGGATTATGATTGTGTTCCCAATGCGCGTGCTGATCCACAACCGTCGATCGCGCTGACGACACACGATGCGATGCCATCCATCCGATCTGCTACGTTTGCGTACAACGGGTCAAATCGTGGACGGTATCACCAACCTCGATGTTTTGAATGCCAGTGGCTCACCGACGGGGTGCTCTGTGAGACGCGTGTCATGGCGGACAGGCGTAGCGTCGTCGGACACTTACAGCATGTCCATGGTATCAAACCGGGGGAAGAGAAGGCGCGCGAAACGTGTCTCTGGGATCAATGCGGGACGATTTTGAATAAAGAAAGCCTGGCGCGACATATCCTGACGGTCCATCTCAAGGAGAGAGTACACTGCGCCGAGTGTGGAGTGTACTTTGCTCGCGAAGACTCCCTCAAGCGGCATTTAAAGGGAGGTCAGCATACAGTGCCTCCCGACAAGAGTGCGGCGAGACAGCTCTCACGAAACCATGTTGGACTTCGATGACTACCTCCCGGACGAAGAGGACTAGAATCTCTAGTGGGTCAGTATGCGATGCGTGTATTAAGTTGTTTCAAGCTCCTCTAGTATACGAGTGTTCTTTCACGGCCCTCAGCCGTATTACTACATAATAAGGAGCGGAACAATCGCACACAGCAGTTACGAGTAGAGTTTCCGATTCTTTTGTTCAAGTAACATAGATATGCTAAGTTAACTGATGTCCACTAATATCTACGATGAGTTATGCGACAAGAATCAAACATCGATCACAGGCCAAAGGGAAGCGCAACAAATAATAAAAATAAGGAGAATGACGCACAGCAAGCACAACAAGCGAGGATTATACAAAGGGGGTAGCAGCTGGTGGACCGTGAAATCAACATCAGTATGGGTACATCAGATGATATCGGCAATGATGGTGACTTGAGGTGAAAAAGGTGAATCGACGTGACCAGGTATTAGACCATGACACTCATGCCAGGCCATCCCTTCTCTTCAGTCTTAGGAACCAGTGGCCCTTCCTTGTCCTTGTCCTTGGAAGCATCTAAGATGCGCTGGCACTCTGCGCCACCTTCAGAGCGTACTGGGTATGGATAGGTAATCAGTCGTAGTCGTTGTCATGTATCGAGCAAGGATACTTACGATGCCGATTCAGAGCATCCATGCGAACGAACGTCTTGTTGCACCCCTCGCAAGTGAAGGGACGGTATTTGGAATGCAACTGCTCGTGGCGTCTCCAGTCACGCCGTCGGACGAAGCCCATACCACAGTCAGGCCACTTGCACTGGAAAGGGCATTCCTTATTGTGGGACTTCATATGAGCTGACAAGTTAGTTAGTATATGTGATAAAGCAACACATTTGAATCGAACGACGCACCCTTCAAGTGAAAACTTCTCGTGAACGTACTACCACAGCCTGGCACAGGGCACAAAAAGTTGGTATCTTGCTTCCTGCGACGATGACTTGCACCGGCTGTACGTTCGCTCGTCATCGTCTCGTAGCAGACGGTGATCTGGCGACCGTTACTGGGACTGGGTTGGGAAGAAGCTGGACGGAGCATCGAGGATGGTTGGCCAGAAAGGGGAATGTTGGGAAGGTCTTCGTAACGGACACGTGGACTCACGGACGGGCTGGGGTAGGGACTGGGACGGTTGGAGGACAATGGGCTCCATGTCCCATCGCCGCCACCATGATGTGATCCAGAGGAGGCTCTATGAGAGTGGCCGCGAATGGAAGGCACTGTTTCCTGTGGGTACAGGAATTCCCGATTGATGAATTCCTGTGAAGATGAACAGGGATAGGCTAGGGAAGATGTCGTATCCTCTGAGCGGGACAGGCTATCAAACTCGACTCGACGAAGATTAACAGCACCGGAGTCACCGGGAGTGAGGTAGGCGGGGTTAAAGTTGAACTGAGGGACGTTAGTGTTTGAGAGTTGCACCGAGGGTTGTTCGCTGATGGGTGAACAATGACGCGCTGGTGGTGGAGATTGACTGAAGCGACTGGACAAGTAGCTCCAGATTCCACGTCTCCCATCACCCGATCCAGAAGCGGCCCCACGGTCACCACGACCGAAAGCTGTGGTTCCCTGTAAGTGGTGATGATGGATGGAATGCTGCTGAGAGGATGAATATGGGAAGGGGTAGATGCTGAATTGGTCCGGTCCAATATTCAAGAACGGAGGGGATGCAGCACCAGACTTGCTGTGCGCAGGAGGGGGACGTTTTGGAAATACAGTGTCGGTCTCCGACAAACCAGGGTTTACAGCTGGACCATCTGACAGAACAGAGGTTGGAATCCCAAGAATGAAACCCAAACATAAACGAGATAGTAACAATAAACTTACTTTGATTGTGCTTTTCTAGAGTAGATCGGAAACGACCAGCTTGTGAGGTCGCTTCATCACCATCACCATCCTCTGAGCCACTGCATGTACGAGGTTTCCGCGGGAAGGTCGACCAATTGCTGTCTGGAATGAGCTGAGGTGGACACTGGGGTGTTCTTGGAGATGACAAGCCTCCAACGGTTGGCGACTGATTAGACTGCCAGTTCGGAGTCACTGGATGCAAAATTTCAAAGGTACGAGGGATGTCAGGCAAGAACTGTTCAATGTTGGGTGGTGACAACAAAGGCCCGCTCAAAGTAGATTGCGGGTTACTTTTTTCTGATAACGCTAGTAGACCGTAAAAAGACTGCGGATGAGGGTAGGATCGCAAAAAATCTAGTATGGATGATACTAAGTGCTCAGCGGAGGGCCTCTCTTGAACCGGTGACCAACAATGCTCTATGAAATCCCAATGCTGGTCATCGATCGGATGAGATTGTGGCCGGCGAGGCTTGTGGCCTTTGGCCAAGTGAAGCACGACAACTACATCACGTTGAAACTCTGACCATGGTAGTTCACTAGACAGCACCTATATGTTGATAAGAATAAGCCCTAAGCCAATAAGACAGAAGATACCTGAAGCGCAATGTTTCCAAAAGAATAGATATCGCTCTTGGTTGTGCAATGGACCATTTCTTCGGGATTCGAGAAAAAGTACTCTGGCGCAGCCCAGCGCACAGCACCGGGTCGTAAGCTGGATGCTTGGAGGTAAGCCAGAGCATCTGGTATTTCTCCAACAAGGGAAGCATAGCCAAAATCGGTCAGTCTTGCATTGTGCTTTTCATCGAGAAGCACGTTGGTCTGTCATACAGTGAGGCATCAAAGGAGAGGGGTACATCTCCTTGACTTACGCAAGTGAGATCACCGTGAACAATGGAAAGTGAATGTACTGTCCGCACTATTATTTGCCGAAGTTTCGTAGGAAGAGCTGATTACATACGATACTGCAGTCCATTGGCAATACCAAGCATCTAACGATACGCGTAATAAAAGCCCGAAGTTGAAGTAATGAAAAAATACACGGACTTACGAATTGAAGCCGATGAGCAACCGTGAGCTTACCATCATACTTCAGTAAGAAATCTTGCAGAGTTCCATTAGGCATCCATGAAGACACTAGAGAGGCGTTTCCAAGTCTACCAAACCCAGACACGGTTCCCAGGAATGGAACGATGTTAGGGTGGCTCAACCTCTTCCAGATGCCAAGCTCTCGACGTATCATCTAGAAGCCAGTCAAGATAACTGCACCATGGAAAGAAAAGGCGAGATACCCTATTGGATCTGCCATTTATGTCTTCCTCTTCTACCATGAACTAAAACCGAAAGGTTTTCACAGCCACCTGGGGTCAGATTCAGGTCTTTAAGCGAGCAACTGTTAAGAAGGCTCGAACCTCCTTCGCTCCAGATTCACTATGGTATTGGCACCGATAGACGTCGCCGAAGCCTCCTGCTGCACAATACTGATCGTCTAATTTTGTGATTTGTCCCGTGAGATCCGGTGGAATAAAAGAATAGGAGCTAGAAGAATACCCGAGTGAGTGTGATTCGGACGAAGGAAGGGGCATCCCAGCTGGCGAGTCCGACGCAGGTTTCTTGTACAAAAGCGTAGAGCACAATTAACTACTTAATTTAATTCCGCTACAACCTAAGTCAACATTATTAACCCTAACCCTAAACACGTATTTGTCCAGCCATCAAGCAGTCCCTGAACGAATTGTCTGTGAATGCCCTCTGTTCAAGAACAGTCGTCTTCTGCCTCTCCACTCGAGAATGTCCCTCACGCGCTATTGCCGTTCTTACGTTCACAATCTCAAAACACGTTAACGCGCTTGTACCAACGTCCATCATCATGCCTGTCGATATTTCGGTAGGTCCTGTCGTTCGAGCAACTCGGGAACGAAGCACTGAAACGCCGCAAGTCTACTCGGACCTCTAGAGCGCCAACTCATCATGAATTCGTTATGGCTGGAAAGCGCGATTCCGACGAATACAATGACCGCCTGGGTTGTCCCAGAGGGAAGAAAGTCAGTGCAATCTTGTTTTCAAGCGACGAGGTACTCAGAGTTCGCGTTCATACCATATTTCAGACTGTACGATGGCGCTTTGGCGGAGATGATCGGACTGCATATTATTCAAAATTCTCCAGCAAAACTTGCGCTCAATTCAACTTTCAAATTAAGCTTGAGGCAAGCCGTTACGGGAGGGTGAGTGCGCAGAACCCTGAGATTATGTCGACTAAGGAGTGGCATCTAGGGGTACTACCGATAGTTTCGGTGTACCAGCAGAAAAAGATGACAAGAAACACCTCACCGCTATCGACATTCTTGATGCTTATGCTTTGGAAAGGTGGGAGGTGAGTAGTGAGGTCTAAATTTCAGCATATACTCACTCCGTGTCACCTATTCAGACTATTCTTCACTATATGGTGTCATCTGGCCAAGGTCAACTCCCAACGAAACCCTCGCAAGGCGTTTTGTATCTACTCCAGCGTAGCGAGTTGATGAAGAGTGTCCAGTGAGCCTTCAACCAGATTACAGGGTAACCGTAGAACCCATACACTTCCAGCGGTTCTCCCCTTCAGATCACCTCTTCAGGATTCCAATTTCTTCTGCACTCACCGCATGATCAGTTGTGGAGTCTCTTGCTTCAGTATTTGCACATGGCAGAGGTATTTTTGACTGTTTGCACACCCCTCGTCTTCTGACCATGTGTGCATGGCACTAGGAGAGACAGATGGACTTGGTGGAAGTTCTTAGCTTTCTCTTCATGCTTTCGACGATGGAACTTGGACGTGTGAGTCGTACCATTCTAGCTGTTATCACTACTAACGTCGGTGAATACCTTTTTGATACTAGGAGTATTCCACGGACCCACTGAGTGAGACACAGAGGGCCATGTTGGAAGACCTTCGAGATTACGGACTTGTCTGGCAAAGAAAGGTCCAGCCACTCATCCTTCTTTGGGAACTTGCCTCACCCAATCTCATCTCAGGCATCGTCCAAGCGTTTCAGTCCTACGCGTTTGGCCACCACGCTAACCTCTCTTTCGCCTCCATTACCTACTTCGAGTACTTCGGGAACCACTCGGCCAAGCTCCGGGGCATCTGTCGCGCTGACTACAGGGGCAGGACAGCAGGGGTTTATCGTCTTAGAGACAAACTACAGGATATATGCGTACACTGGTAAATTGGTCATCGCAGACTCCTTCAGTTACATTTACGTGTCAACCCTTAGACAATCCCCTCGAAATCGCCGTTCTCAACCTCTTTATCACAATGAAGTACCGTTTCCCGAACTTGGCGGTCGGCATGCTCACGCGTGAAAGCGTGCGGAAAGCGTTGAGCAATGGTATCTCCGCAGACCAGGTACGTTAGCAATTCATTCCAGGGCATCAACATATACATCGACTGCAACGTGCTAGATCATCAGTTACCTAACGACCCACGCTCACCCACAAATGCGGAAGAATGTAAGATGCTCACTAACTGCGTCGTTGTAGCAGGCACCTAACTTACGTATGTCATGCACAGAATCCGCTCCTCCCCGTGACGGTGCAAGACCAAATTCGGTTGTGGGAACTGGAAAGAAACCGTTTAAAGTCGGCGGAAGGTTCGTTCGCGCCGCGCCCGCATGCACAGCCATATGCTTATGTGGATGGATTCATTCGTCCATGTGGACAGGTTTTCTCTACAAGGACTTCGCTTCGCAAGCCGATTATGAATACGTATTGTCATATGCCAAGCAGTTAGGGGTCGTCTTGTGGGAGAACGCCGTGAAGCGGGCTTTCTTTGGAACCCTCGAAGGCCACGCAAACATTAGGGGGTTCATTGAGAGGCGGACTGGCGGAGGTTAGTTTGATACTGTTGGCAGACCCCAAGTTTGAATGAAGACACTGACTGATTCTTCTACGTGGTATGTAGTTGCTTGAATGATTGGACACAAAGACTATGACTCTTGCTTATGAGGCTATGACCAGAAAGTCCACACGATCATGATCAGCGCGACTCTCTTAAAGCAACTTCACCGGGATACCCGAGGCTCGGGATGACCTCTAGCATTCTAAGCGCTATGTTGCTCGGCAAGGAACCGCCGCCGATATCCCATTACAGTTTTTTGGCAGGATGAAACAGGGGACGGAGTTCCGATTGTCCAATCTACGTACTGTATTAACTACTGTAAGGTCATCATTAATGCGCAGCCGGTCATTATGCAAGATACAACAAAGATAGTACGTGCACACCAAGTCGTAAATAGCCGTGCTATGCAGACATAGATGCTGTGTTTACTTCATCTTCCTGGCAGAGAACGAAGCTACCCTCGAAACCGACCGCATGCTCGTCTGTTGCGGTGTCACGCCAGCGGCCAACAAGGCTACGTTCATAAACGTAACCCTTAAATATCCAACGGCCAGTGTCGCGATATTGATTGTTCATCTGATCCGTGATGAGGACTTGGGAACGACAACAAAAGCTGAGCAAACGCGTTACGTACCGGAATTCGAAGGAAGACGACCAAACCGTCCCAAGGTCGAATTCTCCCAATGTATGAGTAGTAGCCCCAAGCTTCTCCTTGCCTTTCACACGTCTGCACCCGAGCGTCGATGGAACGGACGGGAATAAGAAGGACGAATAAACCCACCTCGCCGGTGATGATGATATCCTGTACACCGCTCGGTAATTCCTCGACGAAGTCTTCATATTCATCGACGTCTTCTACATCTTCTTCCTCCATCACAGAATCCGATTGTTCTTGGCAGCTCCACTCGCGGTCTGATCCATCGGGAAGCCGTTCACAGGCACTGGTGGAGTAAGGAGACTTGCGATTGGGGTGGTATGTCTCGTACCACGTATTCTTGCCTGTACTGGGATCAAAGATTTCTAGCCCGTGCTGGGAGTCACGCGGAAATAAATTGTATGAGCGAATGACGGTGTAAACCTTACTCACAGAACGGTGAGTGAACGCCAAATCTTGAGGGAGCCAAGCGTTAAATATATCTTCGCCGAGACCGTCATGGCGTGGCGGAGCGAGAAGAGGCTCGCCAAAACAATGGTGTTCTGCAAAGGAGCAGGAAATCCTCCCCGGGATCAGTGGCACGCTAGCAGCAGGTACATGCCGATCCACAGCCGCGTTGAGATATGCCAACATATCAGGAACCTATTCGAATCGTCAGATGAGCATTGTGGCGGATATTGAAACATGAGGTTGACCCACAAAGATGCGGCCGCTCCAGTTACCAACTAGTGTGCCAAGAGGGTAAACAATACCTCTCAGGGGTCGCTCTATAGCCGACGGTGTGTGGCATGCCACCAAGCGAAACCAGTCCTTGTCGAACTGTTCACTGGTGATGCCTTGGTCATGTCGGAAGAAACGGGTACGAGTATGATGATGAAATTCTCTGACGTCTTCCTGCGTTAGCGCAGGGGTTGCGAGACCTCGAGCGGTTGCCTCCACCCGTGTCGCCGGGAGAAGAGCGATGCGTGATGGAAGAGGAATCGTGTCCTGCCAAGCTTCTTGGCGCACTGCGAAGCTCAGCAGAGCGGCGGACGTCAGCGGAGGTACTGCGAGCTTAAGTTTGTGACCAAGATAGTGAATTTGGGTGACGAGCGGGAGAGGGCCAGAGAAGCCAGCGAATTCGCCGTGGTCTTCACATAGAGGAAGGTAAAAATAGGTATCGGGAGCAAAAACGGAAGGATGCTGGTCACGGTGTTTCAGCACCCATATGGAAACAAGCATCGCTACACTCTACCTGATAGCCACGCACTAAAAAGGGGAGAATTGCATTCGTAAGTGCAGTACGTACTACCACAGCTTCGGCCGCAACCCTCTCTGGGTACCTATCAGAAGAGACGGAAGGTGGTAACGGAGAGAGCTTGCCTTTGCTACTTGTCATCCAAAGGAGCCATACGGCCAAAGACATACCCTCTGGATCAGACAGATGTGGTGTGGAGCGACCGGTACTCATAAACGGAGGAGAACTCCTGAGAGCTACCACACCGAGGACCCAGTCAGGCAGATTTGCCCAACCGAAGAGTTGCTTTTCATTGCGACCGTCGTCCTCAAGTAGCATCAAATATGCCTTCCACAGGGCTTCTCGGTCGAGGCGAAGGGAGGGCCTCCCATGCTTTATGTGCTGCAACGCGATGAAGCGGCTACGGAGTTCTCGGGCTAAACAAGGAGCGGACGTCCACCTGGCTGACAGTCGACGCTCGATGGCTTCGCAATCAAACTTGTGACGAAAGATGCGCGCGTACAGACCGCTGTTGTTGGCAATGGACAGGTGGTTGTACAGCGTACGGCACGTGAGCAAGAGCGAAAAGAGGTTTACGGGCGGCCCCAGGAACGGGTCAACGGCCAGATAGAAGGCAACATCGTCGAGAATGGAGGGGTAGTGACTCACAAGCCTTTCGAGGGAGAAAGAGGAACGCGTCATTGTGTGCGCGGTAAATGACAGGGGAGGGAGTTTGGATGGGGAGGATAGCGACGATGGGGCGGCTGCGGGGCGTTTTATTTAAGTTGACCTTGAAAACGCCTGAATCGGAGCGAATATGGGTTTGATGATAATCTACATACAACGTTGATCGCCGCGAGCTTCTCATTCTTGCCCGTCAATTGGAGAGGGCCGTCTGAATGACCGAATCATTACGAGAAAGCGGGCATGGGGTCCCTGAAACGAGGTCAACGTGAAGTACTTCCGAGACGATAGGGACCAGTGAGACGTACGGTGGCGAAGTCCTTCGGCGGTCTCCAGTTATGCGAGGTCCAGATCCAAAACCCTGTATGTTTTGCGTCAGAAATGACGCTCGTTACCAGCAGAACACATCATCCCGTTGCGGGTGCACACGGGCCGGCAGTATTCAAAAAAGGAAGGTCTCCGGGAATGTCCCCGGGGTGTTCATATCGCGTTCTCCAACCGGGCGTCCGTTAGTTGCCCCATGCATAGCACTCAACTCATCGCATTCAGGCCCCGAGTCCTCCCAAAAAAAAACCGGCAGTGACGCCGCACGCTCATATCCGCGCAGACTGTTCATGCCGCGGACTGCCGTGTGCCCAGATCATTCATGTTCGCCACAGGCACCGGGGAATACATTTCGTTTCTCGCGTTTCCATTGGAACCGTAGTCAGGTGATCAGACAAGGGAACTTTAAAGACTGAAATAACGCAACCGTCTAACGCACTCTCATAAGTATCCCCGACTCGGCTATGGCGACTTGCCTGTGGCTCTGCTTATGATTTCAGAGTTATATTGGTATGATGACGTTTATCATTGGATGGCCGGCGACTTTACCCGCGGCGACGTCAAGGTAAGTAGTACGTCTGTCCAATCCTCCATGTACATGTGGCCGGATTCATGTGCCAGCTCAAAACATATCAACCTCACACGCATCTGCCGTGTTATGAATGTGACCGTTTCAGCGCATCCCCTGTATACCTGCGGGAAGCCAAATTAGAAATTGGGGTTTGTGGGGTTTGAGCCAACCCGTCGGTCCGAGCGTATTCGGGTGCATAAGGTACGCTTCGTTCAGGAGCGATCCCCCGCGCCTTTGGCTACAGCCGATCTACTGACAGCTGCGCAGAGTTTGGTTCACGCTTCGTCGGTGTACCTTTAGTAAGTGACCATGAGTATTGGCGGAACCTGATCTGCAATGACCGTTCGTCAGAGGGTGAGTACTTAATAGTATATATGGATTCAACGTGCACCTACGCCGGAATGGGCGCTTTGTTGGCACTATTGATTCCGAAGAAAGATCGGGTCCCTCTTGTCGCCAACATGTCTGCATTTCAACGTGAGTCGTACGAGCACCTGGTTCATACATAACCCCTGAAGCAGTGTTATCCACATTGTTCGGGGAGGTCAATGTCGGCAGCGCGTGAGACTCCGATCTCGGCTGTTGATCGACTCACTGTTGTAGGGCCAAATGCCATCACGGTGACTGAATCGGAAGGGGTGGTTGTACCATAAGTCACCATCTCCGTCAATACGAGATGAGATGTGACAGAGGCGAGTGGCGTCCTATGGCATACAAGGAGCGTTCCAAAACGGAAGCTGAAGCCTCAAGCAGGCAGGTTTACGGAGCCCCTCTCTTCTGCCGAACGGTTTGGCGTTACTGCGCACAGGTCCTCAGTGATATAAGCGTGAAGTTGCATCCTCCCTGACGGTTCAGTTTGCCGCTTCTCGTCTCATACATGGATCAGATTCACGGCGCACAGCATTGAAACAGCTGTGAACCACATTCAAATGCTCAATGAAATTAATCCTCTCTGGTCGTGACCGTTGGTTCGTTGAACTCCGTTCACATTTCATGCAAGCCACCATACACGACCTTTTCACAGTGCACGGAGACTGTTTTCGTTTTCGTTATTCTAGGCGGAACAGGAGAACTTCCTCGAGTGTAATAGGGCGTGTTACCAGCTGTCAGCAAGAGCCCCATTAGTGGAACCCTTCAAGGAGAAATATGTACTACACCGTCGTGCGTCCATGAAACCTTACCCCCGTGGCTCTAAAGTGCTAACCTAAATCGGCAGTCCCTGGCAGCGTGGGCTTCCAAACGTCCTCCACCCACCAGATATTTTTGGATGGCCTCCACATAACTGTATAGCTCCGCCCTGAATGTCCTCCCGCAATCCACCCACCCTTCACGCGATTCCATCAAAGAGGCAGCGGATCGCGAGCGGGGATTTGAATGTTTCGGGGGGTAAGCATGTTCTGTAACATGACACATTCCGGCCGCTGACGGCGTCGCTCCACTCATTTCCCCCGGCTTTTCGGTCGATTGCGTCCCGTACGACTTTTTTTAGAAGATGAGCTGGGACGAGGCATCCAATCGATATTCGTGATCCTCGCCTACTGATACAAGTCAGAACATTCGAATTGACGCCACCCTAAATATGCCTTCAAACTGATCCGCTAGTGACGGATATGACGAAACTCGCTGCCAGACTGGGGGGGGGCCTTCTGGTCTGCCAATCTGCGTAGACATGCTTGTAACGTTATCGCATGCATGGTGACTTTCAAGTTTCCACAGGCCATTTAAGAGTGCTGATTGGGAGAACGGCTGACGAAAAAGGAAATTCGCCGAGCGTGCCTGTGCTATTCCTAATGAGAAAAGGAAAATTCACGCGCGTTTTCCGTAGTCCGGAGTTTGCTGATCTGAGTCAGGCTGGCTGATATGCATGTTTCCACTGCTGTCTGATTCAACGGAAGAGTCATACATACGTAGACACTAGAACAGGTACGCAAAGTTCCTCCGTAGAGTTGAGAACCCTGAGACCTCCGACTTTGGGTTTCGGCTCATACATACAGTAAGTAAGTTAGGTTCGCTAATTTGCCATCGGGCAAAATCCCGATCGCTCTGCTGGAACCTCAGGCCTCAGGGGCAGTCTGTCGGATCCCAATCCGTCACGAGGGCTGCATCCATACCAGGGTCAACGGAGTTCGGTAGCAAACACTCGACCAACCTTCGTCCAGGGAATCCAGATATTCAACCTCTTCTTTCTGTAACTCGAAATCATATATCTGTGTGTTCGAGATGATCCGTTTCATATGTGATGATTTGGGTAGGGGGATAAATCCCTGCACCAATCCGTGTAAATTACGACCGATGAAGGTTACTCGGATCCCTTCACATACCTTTTGGAGCGAATATCTCAACAAAATCTGAGCGGGCTCTTTATTATAGTTTTTGGCAAGCGTCGTTATGGCGGGGTGTTTGAACCGCATAGCCTCGACAAGCGGCGCCCATGCCTCTAACAGAATGCCACGTCGTGCGCAATATTCGACTCCCTCAGTCCGCGTCATAAACGGATGGAGATCCACCTGCATGTTTCGCAGGTGAGGTGAATGCCGTACAAGTCCGCAGTGTTTCAGACGGAGAGTAGACTCACTTGATTCACTGCTGGGTCAGGTAAACCCTTGCCCAACAGCTCCTCCATATGTCGCACACCAAAGTTGCTTATCCCAACACTCCTCAGCTTGCCCTCCCTTTGGGCTTCCGTAATGGCATCCCAGCTCTCTCGACGCATCTGTGGTCCCCCGAGAGGGCTATGAACGAGATACAGGTCGATGTAGCCCAAACCACACTCCTCGAGGGACTCGTTGATCGCTTTGACCACGTTGGTTTTACCATTGTTCGATTTCAATTTGGAAGTGTAAAAGATGTCCGATCGCTGGAGACCGCTGTCGTTGATGAACTCGCGGATGGCGCGCCAGCACCCTTGCTCGTTGTTGTACCAGTCTGCGGAGTCCTACGGAAACGTGCTGATAGTTGCAGATCATGCGTTTGGGACAGAGAGCTTTGTGTACTCACGATGTGTCGGTAACCTGCCTGAACTCGGTAACCTGCCTGAACTCGGTGTGTCGTCTGTTAAAAACCAATGATTCGAGCGTTGTCGTAGAACAGGCTGACCTCGAGTGCCCATCGCACCGCCTTGTAAGCTTCATCGTTATTCATCTGGTAAGTACCTATGTCCATGTTTCGAGACAGGCGTCTTTCGCACTCTGGCTCTCATCTACGTACCAAACCCTAAGACAGGGATTTCGTTCCCGTCATTCAACTGAGATGTTTCTAGGAGTGAATTGATTGTCCACAATCCACCGTAACACTCACTCTATACTTTGATTGCAATGTCAACGCCGTCATGTCTGTGAAAGAAACTGAGTTCCTTCAATCTGGACGAAGATGTCACACTGATCAGCACGCACCTGGTCCTGAGACTTTCGTCATCACATGCCAGGGCTCTCGCAAGAATAGTCACGACGAACGAAACAACTAGCCATTGCAGATCCGAAGGCGGGATACAACCGTCTTCCGAGCTCCAGCACACCTCAATGCAATATGTACCGAGGGAAAGGCAAAGAGTATATTACCATCCAAGACTACTTAAGGTTGTACAACAAGAAATACCCACAAAGCATCTGTAAAACTTAGTTAGTGAGACGATGGTAAACAGCACAAAATTTTGTTCGCTGCGCCAACATGGATCAGACATCCAAAGGAAGGTCCTGTTGACCCTCATCGCGCCGACCCCCGCTTCCCGCTCAGCGCACCACAAGGCGGCCCACACTCGACACATGCTTTTGGGTTCACACGGCTCGAGGGGGAGTATGAGCGTTCCGCACTGGGGGAGTACTCCTACTGGAGGGCACTAGAGTGGAAACTGCGAATAAACGGAATGCTTCATCACACCGAGTGGCGCAGCAGAACAACATGACACAACCGAAATAAAAACTCACTCATTTAATGGACACACCGTCGATCAAGGGAGGAGTCGCAGAGCATGACCTGACTGGATAGGATATCAGTAATGAGCGATTGAAGAACAAATCAATATAATAAAATGTCAGACAAAATGGCACTGGCAAGTACACTGTGCGCTCCGGAGAGCGCGGTTCGTTGCGAACGAACTGCTCCGTTCCTCGGCATGGTCGTGTAGGACGGGGAAGAGAATAAAGTCATCATGAAGAGACGAGAAACCGAAAGACACTGAAGTGATACTCACATTGAGGCTCGAAATGAAGAAAGCAACGTCGGTGTGATGAAGAAAATTTATAGAGATCACGATACTTGTGGCTGTGTTTGAGAATGGTCTGTGCGCGATGATTACGTAACCGGCTTTATAAGCTTTCCGTCAGCGCTAAGTGTGATCGACTCCAACGTCGACGACGACGGAAAAGTGATCACCCCCCTCGATATTGCCCTGATGTCCGCGGTGGACTATCCGACACACCTACCAGTCATCCCAGACGGCCGACGTCACTCACCGGATATCATTGACGTCGATGCGTTCGATGCCGACGATATCGTTTATATTGGCTCAGCACCCCCTAGCCAAAGGAGGCGTGTTGGAGAGGAGGGAAGAGCCGTTCCAGTGACCGAGGCGATCATACATGTTAGTGACAGCGAAGATGACGACGAAATTCAATTCATTGGCCATAACCCTGCCCGACCGCAACCCCCACTTGGTAAGCCCGCATCCTCTGCGTGTGTGGCAAACCCGTTAAACTGGACAACAGTCAGAATCAGAAGAGAACGCATTTTTTCTCCTCCACCCCCTCCACAAATCGGTGGAGTTCCCCCGGTACCACCGATCCCTCACAGATTCCTGCCACTGCGTCAACACCCACCCCCTGGTGTTATCATTCCCAACGAAGATCCACTCCCATTCGAGTTTGACTTGCGACCTCCACCTCCCGCCGAACAACGAATCCCAGCTGCTGCCGCTCCATCTCATCATGTCCCATCCATGGGCTTTGGTGGCGCGTTACTCGCGGGTGTTCGGCGAATCATGGGCCCTCGTACTTCCCAACGGCTTGAACGCCGTAATAGCTGGGGTGTCTCCGGTGCATTTATTATGCGATTGGACCCCTTCGACTTCGCTGAGAGGGAGGAAGACGAATTATTAGATGGGCTAGACGAGATCGGTTTCTTGGGTGATGAGGACAATCCCTTCGCCACTGGAAGAGTGAGAGCTCAAATAGAGCGAGCATTCAAACGACGCAGTCGCGAAGTGCAGGTCGAGCCTGATTATAAACCAGATTACACCCACCCAGAACGGCCATTACCTGGTTTCACACACGATTTCCTCCCCTCCTCACCCTCCTCTGTCACCGAAGTCGACACTCCTCCAGCGCGTCAGGCTAGCAGTAGTGGCGCTCGACTGCGCGAAGCCACCCTTGTATGTGCTGCTTGTCGTGACCCTCTTGTTCTTGGAGCCTACGACATCGGAGAGGGTCGCGCCAAGCGGAAGTTGTGGGGCTTGCGCTGCGGCCATTTGCTCGATGGAAAATGCATTGAGAAGTTGATGGAGCCTGCTCCACCAACTTCCGACACGACCGGATCAAGCAGCAGGACAGAGCCGGCGGAGTACCCACCGTCACCGAGTCAAGATACCGCGGTTGTCGATTCCGATAGCGGTCCAATGCGGTCACGGTTACGCC
>JBBPRS010000181.1:0-44310 GCA_038093155.1 Boletus huronensis | reverse complement strand
CCAAATACCGGATTGAGCGATATCACTTGCGCGAGATATTAATGTACCGACCGATTCCAAAGGCAAGTAACACCAATCCAGTCGTCATGGCATCATAATCGTAATGGAATGATAACGTTCGTGCACAGGTGTATGCGACGCTGAAACTAAATGCGAACAGAAGTCCTGCAAGAACAACCAAATCAGAATTGTCAAGCTTGATGCTGTAGGCGCCCACCAGAAGGTATCAGAATAGCGAGATTGTTTTTACGGCTCAGTGTTCGTAAATAGGGAGGCAATGGATTTATGTCTGCAATCGATAACTTGACCTCTTTGATAGCGAATGCCGGGACGTCTACAGGCTGCGCTTCCACGTCGCTTTTGGGTGTTTGCGCTCCGGAAGTTCCATCTTCTGATGTCTTCTTCTCGCTGACAGGTCGTTCTCCTCGCGCAAGATCCTTTTCTTGCGCGAGCTTGCGTTCCTGTATACGTTTCTTCAAGACGTTTTGGTACGTCAAACTCCGTTCCTTCCTGAATGTGTCCTTGAACAGGAACAAGAACGCTGAAAATATCACGCCTCCCCATATCACCAGAAACCAAAAGACCGCACGCCAACTCAAACCCTGCGTGAGCCCACCACCTAAGATAGGCCCAATCGAAGGACCCAAGAGTGGTGCAGAGTAGTATACGCCCATCATGGTCCCTCGTTGATGGGGTTCATAGATGTCTGCAAGTGTTGCAGCGCCGATGGCAATCACAGCGCTCGAGCTAGGCGAATGGTTTAGGAGATGGAAACGTGCACATCACAAACGGAAGAGCCTACCCAGCTGCCTGAACCACTCGCATGCCAATGACAAGACCTATGGTCTTTGAAACTGCCACGATGGCCGAGCCCATTGTAAACAGCGTGATGGAAAGTAAGTAGACGAGCTGACGATAACAATTCAGTATACACGTGACGAATGTAACATGAAGACATTACATACTTTCCTCCCTTTGATCTCGCTGACCGTACTCCATAAGAGAGGACAGTTGCCTTGGACAAGGATGAAAAGAGATAAGCTCAAGCTGATATCCGAGGCAGTCGCGTGCAATTCCTGTTCGATCTGAGAGTTTGCGGCTAATGTTAAGCTTGTTAGGCCCTGACACTCCTACAGTTAAACAATCACCCACGATTCTGAATGTTGGCGCATAAACCTGCAATCATAGAAGCCGCTGAAATGATGAACAAGATCGCATTCTTCGGTTGATTGGTGTCAACCACGTTCACTCGTACGGTCTAAATAAGAAACCGACCTTTCTAGTATTCGACCAAATACGCGGATCATCCTCGACAAGTGCATGTTCAATATCAAGCTTGATTACATCTTCGGGAGGCATTGAAGAGGTCGGCATCACGCTGGAGGATGCACCCTCGCCTGTGGGATCGGCGTCGGCTGGGATCGTCATTGTGCTCTGGCCGTCAGGAACTTGCTTGTGTCGTGAATCGCGAACGTCGTGAAACAGGAACAATCCTTGGCGCAGAGAGCTGGGCACCCAACGCTTAAAAAGTCGCGCAGACCACACATGACAAGCCGGGCCCGGCATCACGAACGAGCCATGCCTCCGATATGGAGGACCGGGAACATGTAAAAAAGCTACGAGCACTTGAGGGGAAGTTAATTCGGCCGACGATCGCCGATCTAGCTCCTATCCAAGTTACTGTTGCCATCATGACAGGAAAAGTAAACCTGGCACATCCTCGACCAGGTGCCAACAGGTATGTGACAACGATAGCTGGATAGGCCGTATTGGATAGTACCTGGACCCGCAAGCACATTTATCATTAGTCAGGTGCATAAGTTCAAAATTTGACCAACCACGTGAAACACCTCCTTCGGAGAACCGGGCTCTGAGCCAACGACATAAATAGTTCATGTCCTAGGGTAAATTTAGACATCTAGCCTATCCGTGCATGAAACATCTTCCGAGAGACACTTTTCCCCTAAATCGAAACATCATATGTTGCCTGCAGCTTACTCACCGATGAATGTACCCCTTAATTGTTTCAAGACCATGTGAGCATAGAATTCGGGATAGCTCGGACATAGCGATGGCCTCAAATCAACGTTCACCTCGTGTGCTTCGACAATGCGAGATTAGCCCAGATAACATGGTAATTTACGAAATCGCCTTATTGCCTTTGAATCGAGATGGCGGCAAATCCATGGTGAAACCTCAGCGGCCGACACAGGTAGAAATCCTACGACTGTAAACTCGGTTAGCAGCCACCAGACATCCGGCAGAGCACGTACATAAATTATCAACAGGTTGAGGCATGAACACTGGACAGACCCCTGGCAGGCTGGAGGAATGGCACTCATTGAGATGTTTCAGCCTCGCAGCGCAAGCTCCCTGTTGACGTGAAATCGGGGAAAGGTGAAGACAAAATGCCTTCCTCTGGTACGAGAATGAAGATTTATCTGCCCAGGGAATGAGGCTACATCGAAGGTATGAACGTTTCCTCGACAAGCCAATTGACTGGGTCGAGGTTCAGAAAAGAAAAAAAAAGACGTGTCACTGCTTTGCTATCGGCATTTTCCGGGTGAGACTTACGATGCCACAAGGTAAAGGGACCTACTACATAATTAAATGACGCATTCAACGGAAAGAAACTGCAGACTACAAGTGAGTAAAGCATATTATACATATCACATGAAAGAAACCGCGAAGGCACAAGCCCGCAAAGTGGCGGGCAAAGCGGCGGGAATAATCAAAGCATGATGGTACTGGTGGAGGGCGCAGAAGGATCGAAGCGCGCAGTCCCGCTGACATCCCGCTTCGCGCGGACGCGACGCCCCTTCTTCCTTGATTTCACTAATGGATCACCGACATCAATGACCTCTATCAGGACTGTCGTACATAGCGACCTACAACGACACTTCGGCGCTTTCGCCTCCCCCTCATCAGGGTGTTCGCACGCACGTGCCTTTGCCTCAGTTCTGAGGTCGAAAAATCGGAAAGCACACACATCGCAGTACTTGCAGCGGATGTCGGCTATCATGGCAGGTTTACTAGACCAATACTCTCTGGTGATCCTCGAAATGTCCTTCACAAAGACAGCGCGGGACTCGTCATGGCGCATCGGATACTTGTCCAACGCGTGCTCGAACGCGACGAGTGCTTCAGGGGACGTCTTTTCGAATCCTGCTTCTCGAAGGTAGGAAGGGAGGGCATTTGCGAGCGTAATGTCCTTGTTCGAAAGGATGAGGTCGTTGATGGCGCGCTCGATGTTGGTACGCATGATAGTACTGACAATGAGGAGAACTGAGGAGGTGGTCTGGACGGGAAGGCACTGACGATTCAAAGGCGGGGTGGCCCGGCCAGATTATATACTTGCCGAGACATAAGCTTTCGGACAAAGACTTGCATCAAGCAACGCCACTTTGCAAGGACATGCACGGATCAAATCCAGGTGGCTCATTCAGGCTGCTCTGAACTCATGCGTATCGTAAAATGCCCATATTGCTACAATCTCTGACGTTTAGCCCCCCAGTAGATATTGCTTCGGAATGGACGGACTCGTCAAGTTTTAAAAAGAACCCTCAGACCAGTCAGCGAGGAGGACCACGACGGAGTCGATATTTACGTACACGGCTCATTTGCGGCTCATGCATACCTTGTCTGCAGTCATAACAAAGAAACTTTAGAAATAAAGAAAATAAAGATAAGGAAGCAAAGTAACCACGATTCCTTGCAACGATACCGCGCCAGGTGATGAATCGATAGCCCTTGTAGTCAACAAGCTACAAGTCATGGTTTGTAACTACAGTTGTGGAGCACCCCCATTGAGTGAATCAGTCATAGATGGTTGAATTCGTCCATTGAAACAAGTATGCATAGACAATCGGAAAATGCAAGTGGTCTAAAGATAACTCGACTACTCATTTGAAAGCTCACACAGTTTTCAATCCATACTTTTCACTCCAATCATGATACTTCCTCGTCATCTCAGGTGTAATTTGCTTTCGGATCGACTCTGCGGCTTCTTCAAAAGCAAATTGTGGCACCTGGATAAGTGTGATGAGAAATCCTACAAATTATCAGAGAACAATACGAGGTCTTACTTGCGGTGCATGGATGTCCTTTTGCATCGTCAACAGCGCAGCTTCTTGACAGAGTGCCGTAATTTCCGCTCCACTACAACCATCCGTCTAGGTAATGTCCGTCAGAAAGCATATGCCCCTGACAAACCATACGAACCATAGCAGCGATTTTGGTTACATCGAACCCAGGTTCAACGCTCATCTTCCTAGTTCGAATTCGCAGGATCTCCTCCCTGCCCTCTTGGTCCGGTGGGCCAATAAACAGTATACGATCGAGGCGACCGGGTCGCATGAGCGCAGAATCCTTGACAAGGAAAACAGGCTCAGGAAAATATCGCCAGATCAGCTGCGCGGTAATCTCACCATGACATCGGGTCTGTTGGTGGCCGCAATGATGGTGACACCAACCAGTTCTTGGACGCCATCCATCTCGTTCAACAAGCTCGTAAGTACGCCCTCGTGGGAGGACACACCCCCTCCTTCCGAGTCGGATCGAGAGCTACCGAGCGCGTCGATCTCGTCCTACCACAATGGGGTCTGAGTCGACAATCGTGTAATGTATAGGGGGAAAGAGACAAACAAAGAATATGATGGATGGCGATGCTGCACGAGCTTTCCTAAATATCTCACGTACTGCTCTTTCGGATTCACCGACGTACTTGCTCAGGAGCTGAAGAAGAGGTTAGGTGTCGTATTAGAGGTAGTCTGATCACCTGCCTCGGGTCCTTTTACAGCCACAAAGTTGACCCCGCTCTCTGTCGCACAAGCACGAGCAAGCACCGTTTTACTGCATCCAGGTGGTCCGTAGAGGAGAAGGCCCTTGGGTGGTCGTACCCCCAGTCTCTCAAAGGCCTCAGGATGAAGTAATGGCCACTCAACGGCTTCACGCAGTTTTTGTATAGCAGTCGCTTGACCGCCAACATCAGAGTACCTTACGGGTGGTGTATCCAGGAAGACAGATCGCATGGCGGACGGGCGAACGCTCGGTAAGGCATCAGAGAGGTCTGTAATGGTGAGATTCAGAGAAGGAGGGATTCCTGTCCCGCTTGCACCCATTGATGCATCTACATTCACCCATCGTTTGATTGCAAGTGTACCGGCTTCACGAACGACTGCGCTCAAGTCGGCCCCAACATACCCGTGTGCACGACCCGCGAGAGCACGGAGGTCGGCCTGGGATATGGAATGAGGAGTTTTAGCGAGTAGAACCTCCAAGATTGCTAAACGTGCTTCGGCATCCGGTACACCTGATATAGCAGAAGCAAAGAAAGAAATCAATTACAATGCCCACATGGCGTTGAGAATCTGTTTATTGCATACCTATCTCGAACTCTCTGTCGAATCTTCCAGGCCGTCGAAGTGCGGGATCAATTGCATTCGGCCGATTCGTCGTTCCGATAACCACAACCCTTTCGACTGTGCCACTAGTCGCTTCATCCTCCATTCCGTCCATTATTGTCAGCAAAGTCGCGACCACTCTCTTTTCAACCTCTCCACCGGCACTCTCCTCGCGTCGTGGAACCAGCGCATCAATCTCGTCCAAAACGACGATACACGGGCTTTTGGCACGCGCATTTCGAAAGACCTCTCGGAGTCGCGCTTCAGTCTCTCCATGATATGCCGACGATAGCTCCGGTCCATTGATGATAATGACAGAAGATCTCGTAGACGCAGCTATGGCACGTGCCAGATGCGTTTTGCCTGTTCCAGGGGGACCGTGGAGCAAAATACCCCGCGGTGGCTTTAGACCTGTATAATCACACGGAGGGTTAGCTGGATCATGAGCATATCCGAGATGTGACTCGCCAAAATGCGCAAACAACTCCGGTCTTGTAAGAGGGATATCGATCAAATCGCGTATCTCCGCAATCGTTTTGTTAAGCCCTCCGACCGTGGCGTAGGCATCAGATGGTGTTGTTTGCTCAAGAGTCTCGATGTCTAGCTGGAAAGGCACGCACGTGTAAGCGTCGTATTCAGGATCCCAAGTCCGGAGAGTCCCATGATAGCCTACCTTGTGAGGATAGTCGGCCTGATGATCTGTGTCATTTTCCAGGATGCAGACAGATATATCCCATCCTGCTGTCCACAACATAGGTTGGGAATGGAAGCAAAGCGATTTAACCTCTTCGGTAATGGAGCTGACAGTATCCCCTATCTCGGGTGGACGCACTGAGATGGAATGGATGGAAAATCTTCGAGGTCGACCCTCATATGAAACCTCCACAATCTGGGAAGATGTGATAAATTTGAGTCCAACTAAATTACGTTGATTTGAAATGGGTTAGCATACCAGCCACAACGATCCATCGTGGCAGTGGGTGTAGCACTTACCAAGATGTTCGCGCAGCAAAATTGCAAGCCAGTCTCTGCGCTTCTGGGAGTCAGTGGTGTCGGCCTGAGTACACTTAGTCGGCCCTCTGGAAATTTCCCGCAGACGAATGTATCCGGCTTCTTGGGCATCACGCAGTGATGGCAGGAAAGAGTTGTCCTTATTGATGTTTTTTCCGTGTAAGGGAAAAATTTGGACCTGATTACCTTCCTCGAGGCGCGCCGTGAGGAAGAGTGAAGGAGATAACAGGATAGCTGGAGGGAAGAAATGCCCATGATCACAGGCTCAAGTTTAGCAACGCAATGGCATGACCATTGTACGACGTCGTACTTGCCATTCTGTGAAACGTCTATAGACGACCACAGGACCCCAACTGCGAAGTCCTGTCACATCCGGGGGAAAATAAGTCTTTCGAAAATACCATGGTGGTAGCGGCAACGGATTTCCAGCCCCGCCGTTTCTTACCTTCTTCACACTGCCGTTATCTCCCTGCGATAAGGCAATCACGTCGCCAGAACACAACTTCAGGGTTTTCAAGCTGTCTGGATGGACGATAATGCGCTTCGCGCTACGCGATTCTCCTTCGGCAGCCTCCGATACAGAAACAATAAATCTCGGGACAGACATTTGCCACGTCAAAGTTATGAATAGTGGACCTCTGTGAGCGTGTGTCGGAATGCCTTGTAATATTTCTGGAGTCTCTTGTACGTTCCTTGCGATCGCTGGCCACGGAGGACTGAGGCCGAACTCGGTGGTTGGACCTGATCCTGTCAAGGAAATTATCTCCGCCCGTCGATGATTACAAGAGCGGATGTCCGATGTCCTAACCGATAGGGGAGCGGAGTATCGTAGCTTCACGGATGACCGCAATGGACGTGGATAATATTTTTGAATCCGCACGCTCACTGGCAGAACTCGGAATGAATCCATTGGATTCGGGTTGTCCGCTTATGCGGCATTTGCCGGACTCCACAACACACCCCCAACACGATTTTCCTCAGGGCAGGAAATGGAAATGTACTAGTAGCATGGGTTTGCATCGGAAATCATTGATAATGATGACAAGGTATCTCTTAGTGTATTCTGGTAGTACATTATCATCCAATGTAGCTCGAATGGGGATAGCCAGGCCCTGCATTGGCGTTCTGGTGACGACGTTCGAGACCTATATCCGTTTGTGACATTCACCGCAACGCTTCGACGGCATAGTTGGAGCTGAGAGTCCCGTTTGTACACCTGTCACGCCAGTCGTTTCAGAAGAACACCCTGGCTAAACCGGTACGACTGTGTGTGAAGCCAACGTGCCTTCGCCACCCGTCTTCTTCGGAACCACAGCCACCATTCATGTCGAGAATCGAGATTCTCTCGGAGTCGGAGTCTAATCCGATCTTTACACCTTCGGATTTGTGGCGGGGATGTTGCGCGCGGCACGCCGTGACACCACACCACTTCCGCCAATCTCGTCACCACGCCTCTCCCTCATGTTTATTTCGGAGGAGATTCTAAGGACCCAACTTGTGGTCCACAGCACCCAAATGAAACTGGCCAGTACCCAAGGGAACGAACTTATGGCATACACGCCTGCGACGCCTTCCCTGGGGCACACTAGTACTGTTTTCGATTCCACTCCGAATCATGAGTTCCGTGGTCGGAGCTTCGGCATAATGTTACCAACAGTTACAGAACCTGATTTAATGTCTTTTCATGTGTCGACCTGACAACAACACCAACCATAAGACTATACCAAGAACTTGCTTCCCACAGCATTTGCAGAAGAAGCTCAGCGTTGGCTAGTACTAGCGTTGGCCCCACGAACATGGAGACCCGCATCGGAGCAGTGCTATCGTTATCAAGGATGCGGATAGATGCGGTGGCGCCTCGTCGTTCTAATGGCAAACGGGTTTGCGAGACCCTACCCAGGCTAATACCCTTCGTGCCATGGTAGATTCAACCGGATACACACGCACTACCAGGCGTACCTGACAAGTCACGAGGTCCCCGGAGAGCAGATTGGCGCGTACACGCTAAACGTTATATTCCCCACAATGAGCTAAAGAACACGTGTATGTAGCCCAGATCAGCAGCTGACGGGAAAGCCGCTAACAAAGAATTTTTGTGGCTGGGAGTGCGCAGCCTCAGTGGAGAAGGCGGAGAAACGACGGGCCCGGTGTAGTAGCAGTACCCCAAAGTTAGATGGTCTGAGCACGTTCTTCACTTCTCGGCCGCCCTCTATCTGTCACATCGATGTCGTAAGGATGTGGTCTCCTCTCATGTTTGTCTGCGAATGGCAGCCTCGCAGCAGCCTCGCAACCCGTGAGACAGAGGACGCCGCAGAGATATCGGATAAAATTATCCATCTCGGTAAGTTGCAGCTTAAATGGGTTTCGATACTTAGTGTCGAAAAAATGATTCAGATATACGCCACCGTACTGAGAAAAAACGCGACCTGCGCAAACAAAAGTACTTGCGGTTCGGTGTGCTGGCGTACATTGGCCCGTATTTCGAGGGCGCTATCAAATCAATTCTGACGCGAACAAGCTCCCGATTGGGGATCCGAGGCAGCCGATGGATCCGATATACGATGACGCGGTAGTACTAGATCAGGGTTCCCAACTATCTTTGTTCCGGATGCTCAGGGAAGCTGCTTATAGTCAGGACGTTCCGAAGACTCTTCTGATAAAGAACATGCGATTCAGCCACATGACAAACAAGCTAAATATTTTGAGTTATGAAGACAGTACTAGGGAGAGCAACGTGCATCCTTTCCAGCCGATGACTTGGAAGTACCACGGAATACAGCAAGTTGGCGTGTGGGACCCTATGATTGCATGCCTAGGAAGTTTGTTAAGTAGGCCCAATAGGGACGGCTGCGTATTGTTTTCGACAAGCTTATTGGCTTCCCGGTACTCGAAACCTATAAAGCCGGGCGGCTGAGTGCACCGTTCCCCCAACTTAATTCCCCTTTACACGGTCTTCCGTTTTCTCCCGTGACATTCCCGTATCAACGATGTGCAAACAAGTAGCGTGAGGACCATGGTCGTCGCCGCTACGTACCATTGGAACTGAGAGCTGATTTACAGAGAAGGAACCCGTTGGCTAAAATGTGGCGTACGGTGACGATCCATTTCGTTCCGTATGCACGAGTGTTAAACCAAGGTAGCACTTCCAACGACACCTCGTCGTCGCGATCATGGATTGTGACTCGGCGCGATGTGAACGCAGCTACCGGCATCCTCCCAATTGTAAACACCCAAATTGCACCAAGGTGGGTATTTATCGGATGTCCGTGGAAACGGTGCCTGATGATGATTGCGGCGAAACCAGAACTTTGGTAATGAGATACAACGATCCATAGACGACGTCAACGAGTTTTGTGTCCAATGCCGGATGGCGATGAGCCGGCAGCGCTGATAATTCCTACATCTCACGTCTTCAGTCGTCACGTTCCAATCAGATTAACATGATTGCACCATACCTGTATCGTTGCACATTAATAACGACTTATTAGGAGTAGTGTGCTCGTTCTGATGGCACCAAGGTGTCTAGAGCAACACAGGACAGCTCCGAAATGCGGCGATGGTTATGCACGGAAATCTGGTACAAACCGAGGTCTCATGATGTTCCAGTAATAGTTCCTTCGAGGTCCACATGACCAGTGGCCCACATCGCAGCCAACAGGCGCCGCTGAAAGACAAGTGCCTTCGAGATCGGCATAGTCCACTCCCGACAAACTGATGAGAGGCACACCAGGAATCCGCAACGTGAGTGACCGAGTGATCGGACCCCGCTCTGCCCCACCCGGTGAGTTTGATTGTAAATGAAACGTTGGAGGTATGTCGGCAGCTCAGGGTAATGATTCTCAACGATACTTGCCAGATTCCAGCAAAGCAAGGCCTCAGTACAGACATTCGAATGTCAGTTACACCCTAAGATATGGTGGATTTCATCGGCCATGGCTCTTAATTACACCTATATGGGCAAGGGAAGCACGCGGAGTCCACTCTTGAATGCCCTGGCAAGGAAAACCAGTTCCCGTTTCCCAGCTCACCTTTACAAGCCAGATCATGCGCATTCCTATGTTTCATGTATAAACACGTAAGTCGTCTATTTGCGCGCGGTACAACGAATTAGACTGGTGAACAAATATTGCCGCTGAGACTCTAACAGGCTTCCCCGACGCACTTAGTGCGGGTGGTTCTTGTGGTACTCTGTCAAATGTGTGAGCAGTGACACGGATCAACGTAATAGGGTGCGTACTCAAGTGCACTAGATGAAGCAGGGAATGTTTATCAGCGATTTTTCTGAGAGCATAGGGTGGTAAAACACACTGTTATAATCCATGGTATAACCAACACCAAAGAAGAAGAGAATTGCGAGGCCGAGTCGATTCAGAGCCTTCTTCTCTGGGTCAAATGCTGCTGCTGGTGCACGACCTTTTGGGAGCTTGGAGTAAAAGTTCACCAAGGGTGCGAGACCCTCCCCAGAGCCCGCAGACTGGTATAAAAATTAGTGCGAAAGGAATGCCTGGTGACGAAGACATACGAGGTGAGAAGGAGTCGCAATTTTAGGGGGAATGAGTCCCGTGAACTGGCGGCGAACGAGAGTGGGCAACATGACGGACTCGAGCAATTTGCGGGTACTTAGAGCAACCGGAATGGATCGGGTCAATAACATTGTTTGTATCTGTTTGTTGTTATCCCACGATCACGCACTCACTTCCACTTGGACCCACAAACTCAATGCTGATCAATTGGTGTACAAGGTCAAAGCAGAACAATAGTTTTGACCACAAGAGACGACTAGAAAAGCCTGCCTGTCGCGAATACACTTGCTTTCGACCCTTTCCGACTTGTGGACATGCTTCCAACACCCACTGCCCATGCCCTCGCCGCGCTCTTCGTGACTTGCTACGTCGGTTCGATATATATTTCCAAGGATGCACGGCTTTCCTTCTCCAAGACCAAAGTATATGTTAATTATGGATTTGCAAGGCTTAAGTTGCAGAATGAGCGCTGGAGGGATGACCCAGATGTGATCCGAGCGCGTCTCGTTGCTGTTAGCAGCGCGACTCTCATTTGTTGCGCAACCGTGTTCGTCTTGATGTCGGCAGAGTTGGGCAACACAAATGATGTATGCTTTTCAGTCTTGTCTCTAATCGGGTCAATCTAACGATACCAGTCTTGGACAGCGCTGCACATGACCGTCAATTACCTTGGTTTTACCTCCGCCAGCATTCTCCCGCACCTCATAACCCCTCTGCTCTTTCTCGGACCACTCTACGCACAATTCATGCGTGGGACACTGCCTGGCCAGTGTAATTGGTCTTTCCAGGAAGATATCTTATCCGTTCTCTTCTCCGTTGCGGGTATACGGAACTATTTAGTCGTGGGTGGTTAAATGTTATCAACCACGGCACTGCATTGACATGTGAACACCACATCTACGATGTAGGCCCCCATCACGGAAGAAGTTGTCTTTCGAGCATGTGTTCTCACTGTGTACCACCTAGCGCAGGCGTCGAGGCTGCGAATGATTTTCCTAAGTCCCTTGCTATTCGGGGCAGGTGAGGGTCCCTCTCCGCATGTCCAAGCAAATTCCTGAAACCACGAGCTTACCTCCCTTGATACAGCCCACGTACATCATGCTTGGGAGACATACAACAGGTATGGACGTAGCCCAGCAGCCATGAAGCGCGCCGCGATTGGCACAGGTGAGATAGTCTTGGCTGAAGTTGGTGTTAGCCACCTTGCTGACAAAATATTGATCTGACCTAGCTTTTCAGTTTACCTATACTAGTATCTTCGGTTTCTATTGCTCGTATCTTTTCCTCCGCACAGGATCCATATTCCCGCCAATCACGGCGCACGTATTCTGCAACATCATGGGCGTCCCTCAGCCTGGTTATGATATCAGCCAGAGACCAGACCGGAAATTAGGTTAGTTCCACTATTTCCTTTTTGTCAATGAGTGTAATGCCGTGAGCAAATAGCCATTGTTGTTGCCTACCTCATGGGTGTTGTTGGCTTTGTGTACGTGCTTGTTAGGTGGACATCCACGGAGGGCACCTTGTACTGGAACTAGCGTAATATGCTCTCCGACGCTGGTTCGTCGACATTGTAAGTAAGAGACGCGTATAGAGCGCTTACTGGAAATAAATGGAGATATGAACATCCACTTGTACATCCGCGATCTATATAGACCCACGTGACTCGATTAAACGCCAGCAGAAGCTTTCATCGGTTACACGTCGACTGGCTTGAACAACGTTGTCGTTCCCCCGCTCCCCTCGTTGACCTGTAGTGTTTAGCTCCATCATTGTCGTGTAAAATGCCTCATAAGCGAGCCAAACGACCGGTAAGGGAACGAAAGAAAGCTCAACGGTACGCAATATACACTCCTAGTCTCCGAGCATCACCTCACCCGAAAAAATGCCCGATACATCATTCCACAGAACAACCGATTTGGCCCCCAAGATCTCCATAGAACATGAACCTATTCCGAAGTCGGTCTCACGTGTTTTGGATGCTGGACAGATCAGGCGAGAATACCGGAAGAAGATTCAGAAGCGACAATTCGATGGAATTAGCAACTCAGACGAGGACAACCCTCAGCGCAAAAAGAGACGTCACGATGCAACCGATATGAAAGACGGCGGTGAAAGCACGGCGCTTAGAATCAAGTTTGGTGAAACAGTTGCCCAATTCAACAGGTGAGGGTGATATGAAATGATGCCTGGTTGTCGACACGAACACATTTCATTGCCTTGCAGACGGGTGGAGAATAGTATGATGCCTCTCATCAAAACAGCGCTGCGGCAGTCATCTGCACAGGCGCGCAGAGTGCGGAGAGAAGTGGCGCGGGAAACGCTAAAGCGGGGGAAACGAGGAGACAAAGCCCGTTATCCACTCCTGGAAAGTCCGAAAAAGCTTTCAGATCCACCGCCGACATCTGTTACTGACGGGGAGATCGTAAACCCTCGGAATGCAAGGAAGGAATTCCAGGTGGTCTCGACATCTGCTCCCCGCCGGCTTAACGATATCGCGCAAGAACCTCCAGTAATCAAGAAACTCCCCCGTGGAGCGACAACGAACGCTGCGGCCCCATCAGGAGTGTTGAGCATGGCTCAAAAGGCGATGATGGAGGAGGAAAGGGACAAGGCCATCAGACATTACCGAGATTTGAAAGCTAGGAAACTGCGTGAAAGCAGCAGCGTAAAGCTCGACGGATGATTGGATGCTATTGGTACCGCACTACCATAATTGGGTCTCCATTCTCCGTGCCCATCTGACTCAATCTGACCGCCAGACGCGTATTTCCGGTTAAAAAGCAGCCAAGCCCGTCAAACTCTCGGTTTGTAATATTTTGTATGTATGGCGGATTCAACGGCCCCCGGCGATTTACTGTGTCCCTATTTTTATCCTCAGAAGAATGTACAATATAGGCCGTTTTCCCGCTGTATTGTCAGTCCCTCCGATGCTCCTGGACCGGAGTCTCACGAGGCTGGGCTTGTTCCCTCCAGTGACTCGTTCGCTCACAGTCACTCCTTTATAGGGGCCGCATCCTTGCATTTCTGGGATTACATGGACTGATTTCCGTTCCCACTCTATGCCCGAGCCGCGGGCTTCTGCAAAGCTTCGGGTACCTGGATAAAACGTTACAACTCCGTCGATGGTGGATGCATTGGAGATGAGACTTTGCTCGGAAAATGTCGTCATTGAAACAGGACGTTTTACAGCAACTCTCGGATCCCTGTTACCAGGCTTGCTAATTGGCGAGCGACAGGAGGCACGACGTACATGCAGGTGTGTCCTGAGTTAGTGGTTCAGTGAATGGACTTATCAATTGATCAGAGTGGCCCAGCCCCGAGGCAGTACAGTAACCTCGGCTCGCTGTTTCAAAATGAGGGAGCTTGCTTCGGTCCGCCCGATTCGTTCTGCGTTTTTGTACAATACCCGCTGGGAGTCCGGACGTGTACCCCGAAGCAGATGTGATGAGATTAGGTAGCTCGATGCCTCTTTCCGGTATATTCGGGAAGTATGCCAATGCAGTGTCTGACGTCGTATTCTATTCCGCGCGCCTTGCTTTATAGATCGTGGTCTCTCCTCTGGGTTTCACGTTGCGACTCCCCCGTGCCCTCTTCTCTCCAACCTATCCACCGGGGACGACCAAACCAATGGTTGATATTGAAAAGCAGTCATCATTGCCAACGCGTAAGTCGAGCTTCGAGGGGACGACATGCGAGATCTCTCCACGGAATAGCACCCTGCAACCCGAGACACCTTTGATACCCGCCGCAGACGACGTGAACAGCAGACGAGGAGCTTGGTGGGTCGTCTTTGGAGGATTCCTCGCCCTTTTCTGCTCCTTTGGACAACTCAATGCTTTCGGTACATTTCAAACGTGGTACTCGTCCCACCAGCTCGTATCCAAGTCGTTGTTCAGCATATCATGGATAGGCTCTTTGCAGCTGTGGACGTTTTTCTTCATGGTGCGTTGACTCTTCTTCATAAGTGGTCCCGTTGGTGATTGTTTTGTCTCAGGGCGGACCTATAGGTTGTGCTTTTGATGCTTATGGTCCCACACCACTACTATGTTCTGGATCAGTCATTCTTGCTTCCAGTCTTGTCCTGACCAGTGTCTCCGTACAATATTATCAGTATTTACTGGCTCAAGGTATTCTATTTGGTTTGGGCGTCGCAATGATGTATGTTTTGTTCTCTCTTGCGCTCAGTACCAATTTGACTATGTTCTAGCTTTTACCCAACAATCGCCTGCGTGGCGACGCACTTCAACGAGTATCGTGCTACTGCTATAGGCATCGTGTCAGCTGGGTCTGGTTGTGGTAACGTATTCTCCGTTTTATTGCGAATCATTACTTAAAGCAACTTAGGGGGTGTCGTCTACCCCATCATGCTTCGATACCTTTTCAATACAGTTGGCTTCGGATGGGCAGTCAGGATCTCATCACTCATGACAGCCGTCCTCTGTGGTGTGGCGATTCTTACTGTAAGACTTCGACACCCCATTAAAAAGAAGGCGGGTTTGGTTTTGGATGTGCGGACGTTTAAGGACCGTCGCTTTCTACTTCTCGTCTCGGGCTCCTTCTTTGTTTGCTTAGGTGTGCCGCTTTGTTTCCGTGCTCCAAAATCCTCCTAATCCCACTTAGGCATGTTCACACCATACTTCTACATAGCAGATTACACCGAATCTCTGCACGTCTCATCTAACGCTGCATTCTGTGTTCTGTCAGCCATGAATGCAGGCGGCGTCTTTGGTCGCATCGCACCAGCCTGGTTATCGGACAAGATAGGGCGATTTAATCTCCTCTGTCCCTCGGCCTTTCTTTCCGGACTCTCGTGCCTCGTCTTTTGGATGTTTAGCAAGGACTTCCTCACGATCACTATCTTTGCCGTTCTATTCGGTCTCTTGTCCGGCGCGTTCATCTCGGTCGTCACCCCGTGTGTGGCACAAATATCCGAAATTCGAGAAATCGGGGCGCGCATTGGCGCACTGTACACGCTCATATCGGTGCCGTGGGTCTCGTTTTGCTCCTTTGTCCATTATTTGCCCATCTCATCCGGACGCGTCTCTTCCTCACAGTTCGCTCTTCGGGGGTCCGATCGCAGGAGAACTGGTGCAATCACAAAACGGGGTGTACACAGCCAGTATTGCACTTGCAGGATCGAGCATGATACTGGGATCGGTGCTTCTACTGATAACGAGATTGATGGTCGACCAACGATTCCTATGTCGTGTCTAGACGCATACGGAGCCCGAAAGTCGGATAGCAAGTTAGACCCCACGACGACCACGCTTCTTTATATTTTCTTTACGGATCTGACCACGAGCACCTATACATGTGTAGCCATCAATGTAGCCTTTATCTCAAAACCACACACATGTCAAAATGAACGGACGAGCTGGGATGACATGTCAGACGAGCATAGGGAAGGGGGTCTGTGAGGTGTATTGCAGATAGAACAATTATAAGTGAGCGACAGAGAGCGAGGAACATAGGCTATATCGGGCTAAAAAGGGATCCCAGAGGCAAAAAAGCTCCCATGATCAAGAAAGACAACAGGTGACCGAAAAGATGCCGTGAATGAGCGTGTCAAAAGTGTGCACGGTGAAGGTAGGCGATATATGACGGGTGTGTATGACGGCGTAAACGTTTCCCCCACAAAGGGATGGTGTACAGAACTAGAACGTTTCTTCTTCTTCAACAGGCGCGGCATTGTCTGGAACCTCGAATCCTTCCTAAGAGAAAGTCAGCCAAGAGAAGTAGCCTGAATGTGAAGTGATTGCCTCGGTCGAGTACAGAATCTTTTGAATTTCCTTAAGCGTATAATCGTCCTGCTGTCCTGCCGCTTCCAGAGTTTCCATTTGCTGTTGTACGAGAATTTCAATATCGCGAAGCTAAGGAAGGTAAACATGAGTACAAAGGCAGCGCGGTGAACTGAGATCAGTACTTTTGCAAAGTAAAAGTCGCGCTCCTTCTCTAAACCTTCCATGTGAGTGGACATCTCGCGAAGTTGTGTTTGGAGATTCTGGACGGCCTCGTTCGGCTGCGTTGAACCAGCGCGATGACCGCTGATGGGTGTCTTTCCGCCAGATCTGCCTGCCGCGCTGAGACCACTGGTACTTCGAGGACCGGAGAGAGGAACGATGGTGGCTGGTGTGTCTGTGGGAGCACCTCTTCGCCGTGCTACCGCGTCATAACCCTGACCGCCATAGTTTGAGTCCCAGAAACGCTTCATCCACTGCAGGAATTCAAGGTTGTCTCTGCCACAGATCCGGGGTCACGATCTGGCCATCGTGGAAGTGGACAGGTGTACGCACTGCATTTTGCATCTCACGAGCTTTTCGATGGGTATGGGCTATATGTGACCGTGAGCAGGGTTGCATGGGATGTCATCAAGTATGCAGACACACCTTGTCGATCTTTTTGGCCTTGAAGCTGTTTTGCAAGACTTTGAAATTCGCAATAAATTCGTACTCGTGTTTCGCGTTCATCTTGACTCGCGTCATTGGAATATCCCCTGGAGAGCGGGTTGTTGAATTGATGGTATGATCCAGGATGGGGATCTGTGAGACGATGCGAAACAGCGAGCGCACCGTAGATGGAGTCTAAGATTTGGCAGTAGGCGCCGCCTGTGCCGCATTGCTCGATCTTTGTGTAGTTGAGTTGCAGGAGCTCGTTGACCCAGGCTAATAAATCTGTGCGAGAGACGGCAGCCATGGTTGTAGCAAGCGATGAGGACGCGATGGAGGTCGTAACGAAAGAGAAAAATTGGACGTATGTAAACGACAGTGGTGACTCCCTCGCCACCTTCAGTTTTCGGCTGTTCACGCCGGCTGGTGCTGCGTGACCCTATCTCAAGCCTCAAGCCATTCACCAGCGCGTGTAGTTGGCATCGAAGCGGTGCTTTCAGCGTCCTGCACGTGCGTTTTTCTTTGCCTTCAAGGACGACGGACCGCTCGACTGGCTGCTCTTGTCCAGCATTTTCTCTCTCCAATGCCGCCCACCACCCTCACACGCGATGTTTGCGGCCGAATCGTACGCTGGGCACGTCGCGGCGACCTGACAGCGCTGTGTCTCACGTGCAAGTCTCTCCAGCACGAAGCAGAAGCTAAGTTGTATGAAATAATCATGTCGGGGAATATCCAGATTACATTTCGCGCCTGTCAATCCATTGTATCGCAGCCCCGCCTTGGACCATATGTCCGCTCGTTTTGTTTCCTCCCAGACAGTAGGCGGGCCCAACGGGAGATCCCAGAGCAGTTTTGGATCACGTTGCAGCTTGCGTTGTCCAGAATGCGTTCTCTAGAGTATCTTTCCCTTCAAGATCCTACGTTTTCTAGTAGCTGGGTCTTGAGCGACATCGCCCATATTCCGTTCCAGCTTTTCGAAGCGAAACTCCTCTTTTACTGGGATACACATCTCGTCAAGTTCCTGGAAAGCCAAAATAAACTCAAAAATTTACACACCATAGACGGCCCGGTCAACGACCCTACCTTATACCTGGAAGCAGGAAGTCTTCCTGAGCTCCGAATATTTGACGGTCCGCTGGCAGCCGCGGAACACATTGTGCACGTCGGGTCGACTCTCACACATCTACGAGTTGCGTTGGACAAGAATTCCGAAGTCGACATCTTGGCATTCATTCCGAAGCTTTTTCATCTCGCTTCTTCTCTTCGGGCCCTGAGCATACTCCACCTACCAGAAGGTCTCTCTATCGGTGTATTCCGATCAATTACAACAGCGTGTCCTCAACTCCGTCATATTGGCACGATTCCACTGCCATTACCCCGAAACGTAAGCCTCCTCCCTTTTTCCGGCCCTCTAACACCGTTATCTGAGTGGCTCCCAGTCACATCGCTTCCACAGCGCACTGATGGCTTTACGCCAGCTCCGAGTATTGGAAGTCGATGTCACTTCGTGGACTCCTCCAGTAACAGGAATACTCCAGCGTGCAATCGCCGCAGACATTCGCATATACTCTCCTTTGATCGAGTACATCTGTTTTGGGGCAGGAGCTATTCGAACACTTTGGGGCGTCGACGGAAATGATTGGAGCTGTCACTCGGAGAGTGGACAGCACTCACAGTTCGACGCACTTTGGAAAACCAGATGATGGTGGTGGTGACGATGATGATTGTCAAATAGCGTTTTCAGTTGCGTCCTTACGTAGCACACGAAAACAATGCCATTCGAGGTGTGTATTGTGCCTTTGTACGTCTGCTTCCGTTAACATGCTGTAGCAGATCCGACACGCTGGTGATGATTGGACGCCGGAGTGTATCGTAGATATTCCACGGTATTCCAGTCATTATGTATGAAAAACGGAGCTCGAGGAGTGGGGCATCATCCTGCACAGGATCTGGCGCTCGCCTCGTGGGGTGTCATATTCAAGGGCTGATTGCGAAACAGGTGGGTGCTGCGCTGCAAAAAACGTGTTGGTATCCCAAAATAGGGCGGGGACAAGCTATCTATGGAGATTCAAGGCAAGCCTGATGACACTGCCTTCTCCCCGTACCCGTTGATTGGTTGCGCTGATAAACCACGGGGAGTCATCATGTTAGATTCCCGTTCATCTTCTGTCAACCAGCATCACGTCTTCGGTAATATCCGCCCAACCGAATCGTCATCGTCCCAGCGCCGCCTGGGTCGACATGATTTAAGCCGAATACCAACCCGAGCGACTTCCCTCGAACAAACGTCGACCCCCTATGCAGTATCAACGAACGCTCTCTTCATCCTCGATGGCGCCATCTGAAAGGTCGATTTCCTCTAGCTCTGCTAATGCTTCCCCGCCACCGAAACTCGTTGCGCTTCCTTCCATGACGCACTCGCTCGCCGCGCTTCCAACTATGTCCTCGCTGCCCCATGACATGATGCACTATAACGCAGCGGCTCACAGTAGAGCGAGGGTAGGTTTATTTCGCTCACACGCCTACCCGCGCTGACTTTCCTTTCAGATGGAGTACGCACTACAGAAACAAAGGCAACAGGGGCCTGTACACGCTGCACTCAACGTGAGCCTCGCCTTCGTGTCCGTGGCGCATCATACATTTATCATCTTCTCAAAGGCGTATGACGTGCGACGCTCGCCGAGCCCAGCATTGGCCGAGGACTCCCAGATCACGGTTCGAAGACAGCAAAATGCAAGAACAACCAGTGTACGTTTGGTCAATTTGTTTACTTCGCTAGATTTGATGATCCACACCGCCGTTGTTAGTCATGCGATCGCAGATGAACGTTTTGGTGCAGCCCCATTACCACATTGGCGTTGAGCGCATTCATCGGCTTGGGAAGACGTGTAATATATAGTGCATACTATATCTCGGCAGGGTTAATTTGGGGCTTTTCATTTGGGGATAAGTTATACCACTTACTTGCGCAGTTTCTTCTACCAAAAGTATCGGCTATGCCACAGTACATGATACTTAATTTTCAACTAGACTTAAAGGTTTTCTCCATCTGTATCACTGCCACTTTCGTCTTAGAGTGACATAGACAAAATAGTTCATGGATGTTGGCTAGATTTACTGAACAATGCCACTGATACCTGATACGTGCGGATTCTGCTGATAAACATGTCCGCATGGCTCGCTTGAGCTGGATTGTGCACAACGGAAGCAGTAAGCCGATCGCTGTGGCGCGAGATCTCAGCGAAATCCAGTGCCTAGTCCCACGCTGTGGAAGGAGCATGAAACAGACGATCCTGTGGAGGCTAGATTCCACGGGGGGCGTAAGAGCAACGCCACAACAAATGGGTAGTTACATAGAACGGCGTCCGCGTGACAAGATGCTGTGATATTCATAAACATGAGTGGAAATATCCTGAGGTCTCGACTGCGAGTGGGGTAAATCTCCGGAGCTCGTACATGCGCGATGGACGGCGCAGCAAGTCTATGGCGCAGCGCCACAGGAGACGCATTTGATGTGTACTGGAACCTACGTGCTGAACATGCACATATGGAGCGAGAGTGGTCAGTAAAATTGCAAAATCGCACACTGTTGCAAGCGGATTGAAGGGACGAGAAGACGATACACATGGTCCTATGAATGCATGTGAAGAATGAGGATTCCCTTTCAGTTCGGAAGGAACTTGTAGAAAAGGCTATCGTTAGAGGGAGAAGGGAAGCATGGTGACGCCAGTCGAGGCGGGACAAGCGCGGCACAGGCAACGGCGACAGGATGCATCATTGCTGTCCGGTGCGAGGAAAGGTGCTGTGGATAATTCCGTGCATTTTGATTGATTTGGGTAGCTCTCATGGTCCGCTTGTGCAGTGGGACCCCAAGGAAATGGGTATGCCCGAATGAAGGTAAATGAGAACTGTTGAGATGTCGATGTCCTCGGATCAAGTGAGCGCCAAAGGAGTTGGCCGTCCCTATATCTATGTGGCACGTCTGGAGGGTCTAGAAAATCATGTATCATTGCTTCGCCACGAGACATCGATCCTGAAAGAGCACGATGGACGCATTTCGAGCTATCCTCATTCCAGCACGCCTCCCATGGTCAGTGTGATCATCCCGAGGTGCGACGGACACAAGTCGCTCTGCGGGGTTAGAGAGAGGAATTGAGTCGGAGGTGAGAACTTTGACCCACATGGTATCGATGCGGCATTCCGTCCCCGAGGCCGCGAATGGTAAAAGTCTTCCCAGATCAAAGATCCAGACTTAAATTTGAAACTGATACCATCGATGAGTGCTTGCTTTGCTTGCTGAGTGAGCTTGCCGGCGAGTCAAGCAATGGCCGAGCACTACAATTATCAGAGTCGATCGTATCAATAGTATCAGAGCAAGACCACTCACACAACACCCAAAAGAGCTTCCTTGGCTTTGCTACGTGAACTGATCCAAACTGATATTGGTCGTATAGCATGTACTTGCTGTGTGGCATAATCTTCACGTTGGCTACGAAAAGGCGACCGAGGCTGGGGTTTGAAGACAGCAGCCCATGGAATGATGGAATTCAACAGTGACACCAAGGTTTCGCTTGTTTGATAGAAATATATGACTTGACGGTATATGTCGAAGCATGCACTACGTCGGGACCATCGTGGCAATTGACTGAAAATTAAATCAGGCAAGTGATTGTTTGGCAACGGCCTTGAAAACAAACAAACACCCCCCAGAATCGGTTATTTCTAACTCCCTTCCCGTATGAGCAAGACTTCAATAACCCTTGGCCAGTGCATGCCACGGTGTGATTATCCGATTCTGACTTTCTCTGGAAGCCGTTGGCTCTCGTTCTACGTTCTGCGTTGTCTGCCATGCTTGTGCCATTGACGCTTCCGACTTGTCTCCACCTGACAGCGCAGCGAGACTCTCAGACAAATGTGACAGAGCAGAGTTTCATTGATGAACAATGTTCCAGCATAGTTGCTTGGCGCTCAGACCAATCCTCGGGGTCTCTCGGAGCTGCGGTGGGGGGAAAGTTCGGTTCGGTATATCTCTTCGGAACCACATTATCTGGTGAGCCTACCTCGAAAATTAGCCCCCCATCACTGTCTCGTACACGCTTTCCTTCGCCTACCACGGCCGCACCTTCCGGACCTCGTACTTCTTCCCCACCTTCCTCTCCAAGGTCGCCGTCGCATTCCCGTCGGCACTCGGGTTACCTACAGTCCCCTTCATCTCTGTCCTTGAATCAAGCTCTCATCAAGCCCTCTGCTCGCTCTCGTGTAGTTTCTGGAGTATCTCACGAGCAAGTGCAGGCGTCGAAGAGTTTTGTTGACTTTGAGGACGAGTCCGAGCGGCTCAAAGATCTGTTAAAAAGTAGCGCTGTCAACAGACCAACACGCGAGCGGAGTATCGTGGATACGCTGTTACCCAGTTTCGAGAAAGGCGTGGTGATCGAGCGAACGTCGCCGCTTCCTCCTTCTCCATTCCTCCCATCCTCTACTCTCACGCCAGTTACTCCGGGATCAAGCAAGGGACGCGATGACCCAAAATCTCTTCTATCCGCAACGAATTCGCCAATATTTGCTCCCAGGTCGCTCTCTGCCCCCCCTTCACCTCACCTCCCTATCCTGAGCGACAAGATTGAGGAAGAGTCCATTACATTAATCGCTCACATATTACCGCCTCGTTGCGGTGTTGCCCACGGAGTTGCAGATCTTATTGTTCCAGAAGGGTCAAATTTGCTGGTGTCCCTGCAGGAATCTGGGTATGTTTACAAGTTCATGGAATGGAGAAAGCTACTCATGTATGCTTCAGTGACTTATCTGTGTTTGACACGCATGATGGTATATGTGTTGCGACTGCTCGGTGCCGAAAGGCCGTCCAGTTACAAAATGATGTGTCATGTTGGACGCGGTTGAAGTCAGTTCAAATTGAGGAAGTAAGCATTCAGTATAGCTGCCTCGTGTTCCTCTCTCAACTGCTTTCCACAGAAGGTCAATCTTATCTTGGCTTGTGCCACATATCGACCACCCTATTCCGAGATTTTTGGCTTTCCTGACTCACCTGACGAGATTGAGGGGAAGCCTGCGCGTTGTTCATTGTTTGAACTCCACGTCGGGGACCCTTACAATATCCACCCTACATGGCTCGAACCGCTGGGTGACTGGGAGGTCGATGGTCTCGCCGAGGCTTTCGACATAGTGCGCAATGAAGTAGACGGTACGTCTTTTCGCCATCCGACATCGTGTTTCTCCCATTCTCCTCACAGGCTCGTTATCCCTTGTTTACATCAATAGCGAGTATCATGTGATCTCTAGGCCGTTGTCTGTTGTCGCTCCCTTCGAAGTTCCGGCGCGTGCGCACTCCGTCGCGTCTTCCTCCGCGAATTCGGTTGATGAGCCTAGGACCTTGACAATACCCAACCCATCCAAAGCTCTTAGCAACAAAAGCGCTGAGAATATTGCAACTCGAGACTCGGACGGAATGACGCACAAGTTCCCGGTTCCTCCTAATACAGACTTTTCACGTCTTCGGTTTGGTCAAGAACGGGATGTTGGGGAAGTTGTATTTTCGTCCACACCTCGCAAGCTAGGAGGGTTTTGCAGTCGATATGTCGTTGCAAGAGATGGAGTACTGGGGCTTGCTTGGACAGATACTGAGGTCAAGGTCTGTTCGGGAACACATGCTGCGATAGCTCCTCACTGACTACTTTACGTGCAGATCTTTCAGTTTCGAACCGATGGAAAAGCGTTTGATCGTTGTTCCACGCAAGTCCAGCCAGAAGGTGTTGGCATGATCTTGGAGGTTCAATTTGTCGACAGCCAGACAGTTGTGGTCTTGGGAGTTAGTTTTGCCGTTGTACTACAATGTATGCAACAATCACTCACTGAAGCAGAGCGTTGCCCAGTGGTACAAGTTAATCCCGGTGGATGCCAATAGGGATCAAAGTGACTCAGAAAACGCCAGGTTGCAGTAGGTCATTTTATTATTGTTTTGCACCCAAATGAACTTTTGTGATGTTTAGGCCAATGCCCACCCTCAGAATCTCCCTGGGGACACCTAGTGTAGGCTCTATTATCAGTACCACGAATGAGGTTGTCATACTCCGTCATACCTCCTCGGGCCGCAAGGAGGTATCCCTGTTTTCGCCGTTAGAATCACAAGATCGGATATATCATAGACTTTGGCGTTCACAACTGGCGACTGCCTCTCGCCAGGAGATTGATGCCACTCTGACTGCAGTACTTCCCCTAGAATTCAACTCGCTTATATTTGGTTACAGTGAGTTTGGCCGTCCTTCTCTACCCAATTTTGTCTGATGTTTGTTCTTTCAGGTGATGGCCGCCTCCGGCACACCTCCTTTTCTGCGCTAGTAGTGACCTCCCCAAAGTCACCTTCAGAGTCGCCTCCCTCCTCATCTTCCATTCAACCAACTAAGGTTCCACAGTTTCAAAATACTTCCAACATCCCCGTACCTGCGTCTATCTATTCGTTGCACCTCATTCGCAACGAACGAACAGGGGACCGCTTTATCATTGGAGGATCAGACGATGGTGGCATTACTGTATGGACACTACAGTACGAGTACAGCTATCTATGAGACTGGAGGGCTCATTCATGTCTCAACAGGGACCTCAAGCTCTGTGCAAGTTTTGTCCAGTTTGTAGTCCCGTTGCTGTACGTTGTTCAAGTACGACAGCAAGAAGAACACGCGGGTCCACTACGCGGATGTGCATTGTGCATATCCGTGGATGGCACGATCGCGGTCATTGCAGTGGACGGGTTTCAATTGTATGTCTATCTTGACCGTGGTCTCGTTTGATTGCGATGACCCTTTGGTTTAGGTTATTTGTTTTACCGGGCGCATCGTCGCCTCTGTCAAGCGTCCATTATGGTGGTGGCGAGGAACATGATTTACTCATGGTGCTCTATGTTGACGGCTCTGCAAGACTGTGGGACATCAAGACGGGCGAGTTTCGGCGTGCGATGGACACTGAAAAGGCTAGAGATGCCCTTGGTACTTCGGGTTGGTTCGAGCTGTGAGTCCGTCGCCCATTCATCGCTGTGGGTGAAGTAAATCCAGATGTTTCTCGTAGACCAATCGACGGCAGAGATACGCACATATGTCCGTCGATATCAACCCTTGCGAACGCGTCTACCACTTTGGATTCGAGTAAGTCAATGGTTTTGGATGGGGAGTGATTGTATATCAATCTTGTTTATGAGTGTGCACGTTCACAATTGCGCTGGAGCGCTTCATGAAGTTGATGGCCGTGGATGTGAAAGCGTCCGGCAACATCCCGATCTCGTCCGTGACCCACTCCTCGCCTTTGATACATCTCCGCATTCTGCTGTCGATCCTGTTGACCTCCAGACTGAGTCCGGATATCGATGAAGTGTGTGAAATCAAGTTGGGTATCACTTTCAACGCTGGCGGCGTCGGACATGTTTCGTGAGTCTCCATTTGTGCTGTGTATATGAACCCATGTGTTGAGACCCTGAAGCAGTCAAGCGACGACCCTATACAACCATCAAAACGTCAGGAACGTGTGGTGCGTATCAGGGATTATTTCCGCCTCGCGCGCGATCGCCATCATTGCAATTCTTAAGACGATGTCGCTTTACGAGGGTACGTTGGTGTTCACACCTATGCCTTACTGAATTGACCGGTTTGTCAATAGACATTAGCGACGACTGTCAGACTGTGATGACGTTTTATGCCACCTCGCTTCCGTCTGTTGTCGGACCTCATTTCAAAGCGCCGGATGTCGTTTATCTGGCTCGACAATGGTTGGATGCGTCGAGTATGCTGCCTTTCCTGCCGTATGCGGCACGGTACGCTGATGGTCGAGTACAGACGAGTTACGACACGCGGCGAGGATCTTGTTCGATGCAGGCATAGTGAAGCTTTCCGATGAGGAAAGCGTTGCACTGGTGGACGCTTGGCAACATCACCGTCAGTAATACGTCGTGCCGTCCATTCTTCCCCTATATGTCGTACTAATTCGATCCCCCCCAAGTACCGTGTCTACAGCCTTCTGCCGATCAGGACTCGAAGCAGTCCGGACTCGCGTTGTTCGTTTGCGGGTACATGGCGATCGAGAAATACAGTCTCCTTTCGACGAGGTGTGTGGCCTGCCCATCCCTTCTCGCTCAGTACATCGACACCCGACCCAGTGCGCTCGTCGATATCTCCAAATCGATTTCGCTGTACCTGCAGGACGACACCTCAAACCACCGTACGCTTGCCATCGACCTATGCGCCAAAGGATTCCACATCTGGGAACACTATGTCGACAGCATGGTCCTGTTGCGCGCTTTATTTGGGCTCGCAACGAACATGCGGAAGGAGCACATTTCAATCCAAAACGTCGGTCCACAAGCACGTTCGGCGGTGTTGCAGATTGCGATGCAGCATACGGGGTTGTTTATGACGGTGCTAACCTTGGACATCTTGAATCCGAAGTCTGTGGCGGAGCGGAAGAGCGTGATGCAGTTGGTGGCGTTTATGATACGCAAGGTAGGTTTGGGCTTGCGTTCTGCGTGTTTTTGCTGACGAAACGGTGGCCAGCGACCGCTGATACTGTACCCGAATTTACCGCGGTTGATGGAGGCGGTGGTGAAGTCTCTTGATCCCAACTTGACGTCGAGCCGTGATGCCGTGCTCGACACCGCGACCGAAATCATCGGACACGTCGTCAAAACGTACGTCCCTCTCTCACCATGTCACCTACCCAATAACTAACCTCAATCCCTCCCTTGTACAGCTTCCCCACCGTCGACTTTCACACCCCAACTCAACGTCTCATCGTCGGTACGGCCGAAGGCGCCTTCATCATGTACGACCTCAAATCCGCCACACAGCTCTACGTCCTCGAGGGCCACACCCACCACCCGACCGCGTGCGCGTTTTCGACCGACGGCCGACGGCTGGTGACTGCGTCGCTCGAGGAAGGCGTGGTCAGGGTGTGGAAGGTGGGCGCGAGCTTGGCTAGCGCGTTGTTGCATCCTGGGCGGCCGCCGAGACAGGGGGAGATGGGGTCGCGGCCGTACAAGACATTTCCGTTCAATGTCGGGGAGGCAGGTGAGTGTGCGCGATCGTTGTTCGGGTATTGGATCGCTGAAAAACGTTGTTTTTTCGTCTCCTTTTCAGCCAACATGACGATCGCGGGAACGCTCGAGTGGGTGCGGTTCGAATGGTTGTCCGATCGTAGCGTACGCCTACATATACGGGAAAGCACGCTGTCCTTTAGCGCATGACATCATGCACTTGACTAAAACCCAATTATGTGTTGATCTCTGCATCTTGTTATTCCCGATACCTCTAGGTAAATGATGCGTTGGATGACAGTTCCAAGGAATGATAGACAGGGAAAGGGTTTTTTTTACGATATCGCGACAAAACAGGTAGAGCGGATGAATGAATGAGTTCGAATGTCGAGAAATGTGCGCGAACAAATCGGACCCTCGAATTGGCGGCCGGCCCTGCCAATGCTGTGCGCGATGGGAAATGCTTTTTCTTGGATTCGTGGAGATATATGATATGAACTATGACGAAGTGTGGCGTGTCGTGGAATAGGTGACGTGACTTGGCGGCCAGGCAGATAGCGTTCGTATGCACTGACATGTTTCTCGTGACGTAGTGCCTTTGCGAACGGAATGATTCGTCGTTGGAAAGGTAGCCCAGACTAGTCTGGGTGTGAGCGAGCGCGGAAGACACACGGTGATGAGAGCGCGTGTGTGCAGGTCTATATCAAGCAAGGGTAACGCATATAATTGCGGAAAACTCATGCTGAAAACAGTATGTTCCTTGACTCTCTCCTTTATTCTGCTGAGTCGTGTCGCTGACGACCACGTCTACAATGAGCGGTGCGTACTATGCACCGCATCAACGCAGCTCCATTTTGTCAGTACTACTGACAAAATGGAGCTGCGTTGATGCTAACCGTTGGACAAGAGTACTTCCCGCTCGTCGAAATAGATGGTGGTAGATGGACAAAGGCAGTGACATTCTCAGCGAATGGCGAGTATCTCGTGAGCGGTGGAGACGGGGGGGTTCGAGTGTGGCGAGTGGATGACGGCACACAAATGGCAACAATGGCAGCAGTGCAGATTATCCTGTGTCTCGCTGTCTCACAGGACGGCAGGTGGATCGCAGCGGGGACATACTGGAATGTGTTTGTCTGGGACGCAAAGACGTACGAACAAGTCTTTTCGCACAAGGAGGACGATTACATCAACGGAGTCGATTTCTCGCCCGACTTGACGCGACTCGTCGTTGCATCGAGGAGCGGCACAGCCACCGTCTGGGACGTTGCAACTCGCAGACAAGTGGTCGGTCCACTCCACCATGATAACTTGGTGACAGCAGCGAAATACTCGCCGCAAGGCCACCGAATCGCGACAGCCACTTTTGATTCCGTTCGAATCTATGACAGCAATGATGGCTGTTTGCTCGTCGACGTCAAAGTAAAAGTAACCCCGTGGTTCAACGCTGGTCTAGTCTGGTCAAATGATCAGCTCTTCGTCGTATCCGACGGTAAAATAAAGCAAGTCGAGGTATCCACCGGCTCAGCAATATCGGAATGGCCAGTTCCAGATACCAACGTCTTCCCGCGCATTGCCATGCCGCAACATGGGAAATTCATCGCATACTCTGCAAATCGTACCGTCACGTTTTGGGACACGTCGACACACGCCCAGCTTGGGCTCATCCAACACGCTCAATCCATACGTTCAATCGCATTTTCTCAAGACGACCGGTTTCTCGCAATTGGTGGAGAGCACGGGAATATCGCCATCAAATGTCTATCCCGCATCGCAGTAAGCATTGTGTGCTGTTCCATTGCGGCGTATTTGAATAACTCTACTGCCGATCCACCACATTCCAGGAACCAGAAATTCTTATCAACGACGCTGCACTCCATTCGTGGAACAACGATCAGCTCGCGAATGCGGACGCACTATTGACCCAAGCAATCGCCGATGCTCCACATCCAACTCATCATCTACTCGCTAGTCGAGCTCTCGTTCGAGCGCGTCTACAATACTGGGACGCAGCCATCGTCGATGCCAAAGAGGTATGTGCCGCTCTGCACTCACATGCGTTGATGCTGACGTTGATTTACAAAGTCCATCAACATCCGGCCCTCCGTCATTGGCTACATTGCAAAAAGTGTAGCGCTTGTTGGGAACGGGAAAGTACACGAAGGGTATCGGACATGCGACATCGCGTTCGAGCTCTTCCATTCAACTCATGTTACCTTTCTCCTTCTCGTCAAGGTGTGTACCTCGTCCACTCGAACTTGGTTGCTCCTCACCTGCCCATATTCCTTAGGCAATCATCGTGTTTATGGCCGGCGAGCACGACGATGCGATGTCCCGCTTAGACGACCTCATCGCTTCGGTGCACCTCAACTCAATATTCTATGTAGTCCAGGCGCGTGCACGATGTGCTAACACACGGCAACGTCACCACTGATATTTCCGGCAGGCATACATGTACTTTCTCGTTGGAAACTCGCGCATGGAAAGCGGGGACTACAAAGGCGCGATACAATTGTTTGAGCGTGCACGCACTCAAATGCAACTCCACCCAAGTCGACCACTTCTGGTGATTACATTGGTAAGCTTCGTTACGACTATCTCGCGACGTGTAGACAACGGTAATCGTCTTTGACAGATACCCGGTTGGAAGTTTGATGATCTCGACATCACGATTCGATAACGTCTTTGTGAAGCCCTATATACAGCAGGTCGCATGAAGGAGGGAGGCGAATCGCTCCTCGAAATGGTAAATACCTTTCACGAAGAGATCTATACAAGCGGACCTATAATCAAGTGGGTTTCTGGTGAGTTTATCCTCCCCTGCTTTGATCGTCGTGGATTCGACAATTCTTCTCAGATTTCACTCGCCGATGCCTCTCCGATCCCAAAAGCGACGGTGACGTAGCCTCGGATGCAAGCCGACAGGATGAAGCGACGATGCTTCATACAAACCTTAATTCAACAATCCCCGCACCCCTCTTGAGAGAGTGGGCAAAATCAACGTTGATGAGTGGCGACTGGAAGGATGCCTTGGTTGCAACGGTTGGTGTGAGTATCTTTTCCTCTAACATCCCTCGTGGGCCTGACACTCATGGTTTGGAGTTCGTGGTTCCGAGTTTCACGATTTATCGGGCCGTATGTGAACACCTTGAGACGATCAAACGCATGATGGACGCTAGCGAGTGTTTCCGGCAAATGGTGGACGAATTGGCAGAGCAGACAATGGCGCATCCTGAGCAGGCAGAATGGCTTCTTGGTGAGTAGTTTTGCATACCGTGTTGGTGTGGTCGTTCGTGACCATTATATGTTAGACTTCAAACGTCGTTGCTCAGGGATGCTGGAAAGCATTGGGGATACCGCAATGAGTGCTGAACAGCATGATGATGCGATCTCCCAGTATTCAGCCGTGCTGTCCCTCGATCCGGCCGCACCACAGGGTCTCTTTATCAAGCGAAGCAAGGCGTACCTAGCCAAGGGTTTTTGGGAGGACGCGTTAAATGATGCGAACGTGTGTCCCGTTTGTCCCGAGCAAGTCAGCTTTGTCGATGACATCGTCATTAGGTGATCATGCTCGATCCATCATCCCCATGGGGCTACGAGAGGAAGCATGCAGCATTGCACCAGGCGGGAGACTACGAAAATGCAATAGATGCATTCGAGACAATGCTCTCGAAGATGTCGCAGTCACAAGATCTAGACATTCGCGGTGAGGATGGCAACATCGTGCTGATGATTATCCACTGATCTGTATCCCAGAGCGTCATCGTCAGTACGTAAAACCAGGCGAGACAAAAGTGAGGATCCGCAGGGCTGTTCAGGATGCCATTCGTGAATCGCCGCGTGTTCTTATCAACACCGTCTCTGGCCGCCTTCTGAACAAATCAGAACAAGCTGTTGCATTCGAATCACTCCCGGTCTTTAAAGAGTTGGCGTCCTCCATGACGATTCAAATCGACCATGCCCGCATCGAGCACGAGGTTACACAGTACTATCGTTACGCCATGTTTTCGCACAAGTGGGAAGACGACGAGCCCCTGTTCGACCAAGTCGTACGCATCGTGGTGTACGATCTCGAGAAATCTCCCACGCACGACAAGCTGCAAATGTTTTGCAAGATCGTGCGAGATACTGGGTTGCATTGGGCATGGAGTGACACATGCTGTATCAACAAAGCAGATCACTTCGTGCTCCAAGAAGCCTTGGTTGCCATGTTCAAGTGGTATCAGGGTTCCGCTGTAACGCTCGTCCTCCTCCGTGGCGTTCGATATCCGTCCCAGCGCGGAGATCTGGTGAGGAACGTTTGGAACACTCGGGCCTGGACATTTCAAGAGTATCATGCCTCGAGGGTGGTCCGATTCTACAATGACGACTGGACGCTGTACATGAACCTTGACATTCCAAACCACAAGGCGTCACCGGAGATTATATCAGAAATGGAAGAAGCAATTGGTTTCCCGGCACGAGCCTTGATGGCACTCCGACCGGGCTTAGACAACATACGAGAAAAGTTATGTCTAGCTTCGGGACGACAGACGACCTTCGTGGAGGATGCAGCATACTCGTTACTCGGCATATTTTCCGCGGCGTTGCCAATCGTATATGGCGAGCAGGTCAGAATATGTTTTCCGTGCGCAGACAGCTGCACTTGGGATCGTGGAGATCAGGACTGAAGAAGATCTTTCTCAGTTGGATTCTCTATACCTCATTCACCCTTGGATTGACTTTCTCCTCAACCGACAGGCTGTTGGGATTTTCACAAACACAATACCTGAGGAGATCATAGATGACCAGTCTTCCATGACTCACGAGTTGTCGTCATCACCTGGCCTTTCCAATATCGGATTTGCATCCCTGAAAGCACGAGCGGTGCTGCTCGCTGCTCGCTTCCGGCGGCCATTTGGTGGACAGCCCACCACGACCAGTCGAGATATGCAATCCCGCCTCTCTTCATCTGCATCGCAGACAAACAAGGAGATGCGAGCCCTCCGACTCTTGGCTCGACTGAGACAACCATTCGGTCCTTTCTTCCTGTCTAGTATTTCTCAAATCCTCAAATCCTTTTGTAACCCTATTGACAAGCTCGTTCGTCGTCGATATCGCCGATTTTAGATAACTATAGCTTTCTAGATTTATATTATCAATACGTCCTTTGATCGACCTTTGTGGACCGAGTTGCATCGCTGACCGGGACGGGCTTGGTCGCTGTCGTCGTCGTGTCCAACCGCCAACTTGTCGAAGCTGGATCAGTCGACTCTCCGAATCTTCGCTAGAAATCGAAATGCAGTTGCACACATGAACTCGCCATGTTACGATTGTTATCGTGGTTTCCGCCACACAGCTCTACGTCCTCGAGGGCCACACCCACCACCCGACCGCGTGCGCGTTTTCGCCCGACGGCCGACGGCTGGTGACTGCGTCGCTCGAGGAAGGCGTGGTCAGGGTGTGGAAGGTGGGCGCGAGCTTGGCGAGCGCGCTATTGCATCCTGGGCGGCCGCCGAGACAGGGGGAGATGGGGTCGCGGCCGTACAAGACGTTTCCGTTCAATGTCGGGGAGGCAGGTGAGTGTGCGCGTGGGCACAGAAAGGGTTTTGTTTGTGACAATAGCTAGTGCTGACAGTCAGATCTAGTGGGCACACGCACTGGAGAAACTCGTGCGTGGACAAGTCCGTCTCACCGGACAAGACATGATCCTCCCAGGCCTGGATCCCCGCGCCCGGGTTAAAAAGGCCACCGCAGCAGCCGATGCTCAAGATCGAGGTCACACCCTCAGGCTCCCAACCGAGGTCAAAAACTAACCACCAAACGCGAACGCCGCCCCCCCCCCCCCGAGTGTCGTAGTGAACGCTAAACCAAGCGATGTCATCGAAGGCGATGCGGGGACAGTGGGCGTCAAGAAGCAGAACAGAAGCGGCATACAGACATGAATACTTCGGCGACCGTGAATTGTATCAATGATGCCGAGGGGGAAGCGGGTGCGTGGATATTCGCTATCTCACACATCTCGACGCAGAGCATGGCGGCCGGTCCTGATGTTGTGCGCGATGGGAGGTATGTACTTTTTCTTGGATGCGTGGAGCAGGTATATCATTACTATATCGTGGTGTGTCGTGAAACGGGTGACGACTCGCCGGCTACGCAGATAGATCTTGGTATCCACTAGCATGTTTTTCGTGGTGCTGTGCTTTTATGAAGGAATGATACCTCACAGCCAAGAGTAATCGGGTATGAGCAAGCGCCGAAAAGATGGTGATAGAGCGTGGGTGGACTGCCAGTCTACTTATATCAAGGAAGGGCAACATGTATCATTGCGAAAAAAGGCACACTGACAACAGCTTGTTCGTCGACTCTCTCCTTTACTCTGCTGACTCGGAGTTGTGTCGCTGACGACCACGCCTACAATGAGCGGTGCGTACTAACGAGATGGAGCTGTGTTGGTGCTGACCGTCGGACAAGAGTGCTCCCCGCTCATCGAATTCGAGGGTGGTAGATGGACATATGCAATGACATTCTCAGCGAATGGCGAGTATCTCCTGAGCGGCGGATGGGGGGGAGTTAGAGTGTCGCGAGTGAAAGACGGTAAACATGTGACAGGAATGGCGACAGCGGAGGACGTCGTGTGTCTCGCTGTCTCGAGGGATGAGAAATGGATCGCAGCGGGGACACGTAAAGGTTGGCTGATCATCTGGGACGCAAAGACATACGAACAAGTCTTCTCGCACCGTAACAAAGACAAAGAACAGGTCAACGGAGTCGATTTCTCGCCCGACTCGACGCGACTCGTCGTTGCATCAAACAACGGCACAGCCACCGTCTGGGACGTCGCAACTCGGAAACCAGTGGTCGGTCCACTCCGCCACGAGGAGTGTGTGCAAACCGCGAAGTACTCGCCGCAAGGTGATCGATTCGCGACGGTCACTTTTGATTCCGTTCGGGTCTACGACAGCAAGGATGGCCGCTTGCTCGGGGGCGTCGAAGTACACGTAACCCTGTGGCGCAACAATGGTCTAGTCTGGTCAAACGATCAGCTTTTCGTCGTATCTGACGGTAAAATCACGCAAGTCGAAGCATCCACCGACTCAACAGTCTCGGAATGGCCAGTTCCCGATACCAACGAATCCCCGTGCATTGCCCTGCCGCAACAAGGAGAATTCATCGCATACTCTGCAAATCGTCTCGTCTCGTTTTACGACACGTCGACACACGTGCAGCTCGGCTTCATCCACCATACTGAAGACATAGAGTCAATTGCATTCTCTCCGGACGACCGATTTCTCGCAATGAGGGGAAAGGAAGGGAAAATCACCATCAAAAAGCACCGAGTTGTCCTGCCTGCATTCTATGTTGCTGTAAGTATCGTGTATTGTCGGATTACAGCATGTCGGAATGGTTTTACTGCCAATCCATCTTACTTTGATATTTGTTCGACATGGAAACTAACTTCTTTGTCTCTCAGGTACCATTCATTGACATCAGCGACACTGCACTCGATTCCTGGAAGCAGGACCGGCTCGCAGACACGGAACTGTCATTGAAGGGAACGATCACCAGCTCCGAGCATCCAAGTCATCACGCACTCGCCAGCCGCGCGCTCGTACGAGCGCGTTTGCGACATTGGGACGCAGCGATTGACGATGCCGAAAAAGTCAGTCTTCATTTGCTCTCCCCTCACACACGCTTATGTCCATTCTAAATTACTCCAAGTCCATCAAGATTCAACCATCCGTAATTGGCTACGTCGCAAAGAGCATCGCACTTATCGCCGGTGGAAAACAGAAGGAGGGTTGTCGGGTGTATGACTTTGTGTTCAGGCACTGTCTTGCAAATGACGTGGATTTTCTCCTTTTAATCAAGGTGTGTATTCCATGCACGGTGGAAATTAGTTGCCCCTCAGCTGCTTACTTGCTTAGGCTGTCGTCCTGTTCATGGCTGGAGAGCACGACGATGCGGTATCGCGCGTTGGCGACCTCATCACTACGGTACACCTCAACTCAATATACTATGTGGTCCAGGCGCGTGCATGACGTGCTAGCACACAGAAACGGCACCATTGATATTTCAAGCAGGCATACATGTACTTTCTCCTTGGTAACTTGCGCATGAAGAGCAGGGACTACAGGGGCGCGATAAAATTGTTTGAGCGTGCCCGCACCCAAATGCGACGCGACGCAACTGAATCACTTCTGGTGATCTCATTGGTAAGCTTCGATCCGACTATCTCGCGGACGTGTAGACAACGTTCATCGTCTTTGACAGATATCCGGTTGGAAATTTGATGATCTCGACATCACGATTCGACAGCGTCTTTGTGAAGCCCTATATGGTGCAGGTCGTGCGAAGGAGGGAGGGGAATCTTTTCTCAACGCGATAGATACCTTTGATCCAGCGGTTTATATGAACGGACCCATCACTAAGTGGATTTCTGGTGAGCTTCACCAGTTTGGTTGCCGTGCATTCGATAATTCTCCGCAGATTTCACTCAGCGATGTCTCTCCACTCCCGAGAGCAAAAGTGACGCAGCCTCGGTGGCAGTACCACACGATGAGCCGACGATGCTTTATTCGAACCTCGATGCAACAACTCCCACACGGCTCTTGAGAGAGTGGGCAAAATCAACATTGTCGAGTAGCGAGTGGAAGGATGCCTTGGTTGCCGCTGTCCGTGTGAGTATCTCCTATCGCTTCGATATCGATATCCCTCGCGAGTCTGACACTCCCGGTTTGCAGTTTAGGGTCCCGAGGTTTACGATTTATCGGGCTATTTGCGAACACCTCGAAATGGCCAACCTCATCACGGACGCAATCGAGTGTTTCCACCGAATGAACAGCGAGTTGGCAGGAGAGACCACACACGATGAGCAGGCAAAATGGGCTGTAGGTGAGCAGTTTCGGATACCGTGTGGGTGTCATCGTTTGTGACCATTGCATGTTAGACTTCAAACTTCGTTGCTCAGGGAAGCTAGAGGACCTCGGGGAGACTGCAATGAGTGCTGAACACCATGATGATGCTATTTCCCAGTATACAGCCGCACTCTCCCTCGATCCAGCCGCACCACAAGGTCTGTTCATCAAGCGAAGCAAGGCATACTTAGCCAGAGGTCTATGGGCGGATGCATTAAATGATGCAAGCAAGGTGTGTCCCGTTTGTCTCGAGCAAGTTAGCTTTGTCGATGACATGGTCATTAGGTGATCATGCTTGATCCATCGTCCCCTTGGGGCTACGAGAGGAAGCATGCGGTTTTACACCAGCTGGGAAGCTATGAAAATGCAATAGATACATTCGAGACAATGCTCTCGAAGATGTCGCAGTCACAAGATCTAGACATTCGCGGTGAGGGTGACGACATCGTCCCGATGGTTATTCACTGATCTTGTATCCTAGAGCGTCATCGCCTGTACGTAAATCCAGGCGAGACGAAAGTGAGGATCCGCCGCGCTGTTCAGGATGCCATCCGTGAATCGCCACGTGTTCTTATCAACACCATTTCTGGCCGCCTTCTCAACAAATTGGAACAAGCTGCTGCATTCGAATCACTCCCAGTCTTCAAAGAGTTGGTGTCGTCCATGACGACTCAAATCGACCATGCCCGCATCGAGCATGAAGTCACGCATTACTATCGTTATGCCATGTTTTCACACAGGTGGGAAGACAACGAACCCCTGTTCGACCAAGTCATACGCATTGTGGTATACGATCTCGAGAAATCTCCCACGCACGACAAACTGCAAATGTTTTGCAAGATCGTGCGGGATTCCGGGTTGCATTGGGCGTGGAGTGACACATGCTGTATCAACAAAACAAATCATATCGTGCTTCAAGAAGCCCTGGTCTCCATGTTCAAGTGGTATCAGGGTTCCGCTGTGACGCTCGTCCTCCTCCGTGGTGTTCGCTCTCCGGCACAGCGCGGCGATCTTGTGAACAGCATTTGGAACACTCGGGCCTGGACATTCCAGGAGTATCATGCCTCGAAGGTGGTCCGATTCTACAATGACGACTGGACACTCTATTTGAACCTCGACATTCCCAACCACAAGGAGTCGCTGGAGATCATATCAGAGATGGAGAAAGCGACTGGTGTCTCGGCACGAGCCTTGATGGCACTCCGACCGGGCTCAGACGACATACGAGAAAAGTTATGTCTAGCTTCGGGGCGACAGACGACCCTCGTCGAGGATGCAGCATACTCGTTACTTGGCATATTTTCCGTCTCCATGCCGATTGTATATGGTGAAGGTGATCAGGCACTCGGGCGACTCTCTGCACAGCTACTCATGAATTCGGGAGATACGAGCATCCTTGCGTGGACAGGGAGATCTGGCAGCTTCAACAGCTGCCTCCCTGCCAACATCATTGTGTTCAGCCAGCTGCCAACAACACATATTCCGCCGGCCATTGAAGGTGCCCAAATGGATGTGATCACTGCTGGATTGCATGCTTCACTCAATCTCACCTCGGCCATGAAATTATATGACCACCTCAATGAGCTCCCTGTACCATTGTTTGCAGGTCAGCGGATGAAGCTTCCATGCCTTGCTTTCCACCTTGGGCATGCATCCGCATCGGGACGTGTGTTTCGCGCAAAGGCGGACTACCTCGGGATTGTAGAGATTCGGACTACAGAAGATCTCTCTCGATTGGATTCTCTGATTCTTGTTCACCCCTGGATTGACTTCCTGCTTGACCGACACCCCATTGGAAGTATCATGGAGACGATTACTGAGGAGAACACAACTTCCTCACTAGTTGATTCGCTATCGCACTCTGGCCCTGCCAATATCACATCGGCACTCACGCAAACACGAACATCGCGCTTCGTTGCTCGCCTTGGTCGGCCATTTGGTGTACGGCTTGCCACACCGCGAGACACAGCATCTCTCTTATCCCCTTCACCTGTATCGTCAGTGGAGAGGCAGATGCAAGCACTTCGACTGATCGCTCGATTGAGACAACCATTCGGGGCGCTATTGTTCACGCCGACGCGCCAAAATGCGGCAGAGTACAGGAGGGTGGCTGCGGAGAGTATGATCACCGTCAAGGTGCAGGAGGAGACGCCGTTGAAAGAGTTGATACGCAGCGCACGAATGCTGGACGTGCTATGACAGTTGCCTTGAATCACGCAGTTGCCACCATTTGCTTCTCCTGGATTCCTTTTAGCTAAATATTCTTTTCGATGAATGTTTGGGACCTCGCAGTGTTTTTGTGGCTCTGAGACTCCATTTCGTCGCAGCTTGTCGAATCCTCTTTACAAGCTCGTTGTTCGATCATAAGTTAGTGTGCCTTTCTAGATTTATTTTCTCAACACGTCCTTTGATCGACTCTTAACCATAGTCACTGTCGTGGTGTAGTTCGTCATCTCACGACCAACCTGAAGCTCCGTACTCTCCAATTCCTCGCCGGAAATGCAGCTGAAGGGTGACTGCTAGAACATCCTCGCTTCCTACCTTACTGTCATACGCGCATCACGCACAGCAGGCATATCCCCAGACACGGTTCGGCCGTTTGCACATACAGAACGGGCGAAGCATCCGCCGGGGGACATCCTGCCATCCTGGCATTTCTCGTTCCCTTGCAGTGCTTCCCCGTCCATGAAGCTCTTTGATGATATGCTCCTAGACCGGTACCCTGATTGACTGGATGTAAGCATCCAGTCGTCCGGTGCACAGCGCAGCGCCCGTCACGAGTGCAAATGGCCAACGCCCCTGCGCTCTCTTCCCCCCCCCTCGATTGATGTGTCTTGTCGTGTCGTCGCGTTCTCCCCTCAACACGCGCTCCTCTGTGCTTTCCTCCGACCTGCTCATCAACTGCTGCGTCTGCACACGAGTGCGCGACGTCTTCATTTTGCTCGCGAGTTGCGGCCTGGATCAGATTGAATGCTGGCGCGGTCTTTCGCATACGTGTGCTGTTCGCCACTTCTGGTGGCGGCTGTATCGACTGCATGGTGGTCGATCTATCTTCCGATGGGATCTGCGACACCTCATGTAACCTTGGCCTAGTGTTGGTCGCGTTCGGGTTCGCAATGTCGGAGATCTCGTGTTATGCCTCCTGACTCACTTGTAGGGATTGGCGGCTCGCTGGGGTTGCAAGGCTGATCCCGCTGGTCAGCTTGTCCGTGGCTCTCCCGCCCGGTCGTCTCGCTGCGGCTAACTCCTTGCAGACTCTCCCTGGGTCTGTCGTGTTGCGCTCGCGTTTGCGACGCGACCTGTCACCTGGTATGCGGTCCATTCTCGTTTGCGATCTGTTGTTGACCTTCTTGCAATCCCGTGCCTTGTGTCCGACTTCACCGCACTTCGGACATGTTCTGTCAGAGGTTCTGGAGGTGCGCGCAGCCACCTGTGGTGCCGTATCGTTCCGAAGTGGTCCTGGTGGTGTCGTAGTTGTAGCAGGCTTCCTATATAGGTTCTGAAGCGTTCGAACAGTTCGTGTGCTGTTAATGCGATCCAAATCTTCACTAGAATGGTGTCTGGGATTGTGCATGTGACTAGGCACTCGGCCAGTGCATGTCGTTGCGTCCAGTTTCTCCATTCGGCGTCGGCGACTGCTGTTTGGTCTGGTCGTGTCTCGGTGCCGTCGTAGATAGTAGCTATTCCAAGTGCTGTTGCAGCACTGAGTAAGCATGCGCGGTACGTCGTCCAGTTGCTACCGTCTGTTGCGAGCTGAGTATACTTAACATGTTGAGTCGGGGTGAGTGAAATTCGACCGTTTGAACTACTGTGCGCTGTACTCCGCTGATGTAAGCGGTGGCTATGCTACGGTACCGCAGCAGCGAAACGACAGCGTCCCAAAGCTAACCCCAAAACGCAAACGTTACGCCTCTCCGAGTGTCGTCGTGAACCCCGGACCAGGCGATGCGGTGGAGACGGTGGGCGTCAAGGAGCAGAACCAGATGATGATGCCCAGGGGAAGCGGGTGCGTGGATACTCACTATCTCGTCCAACCCGTGGCGGCCGGTTCTGATGTTGTGTGCGGTGGTACTTTTTCTTGGATGCGTGGAGCAGATGTATAGGTGTTGAATAGCGTGCTGCCAACTTTGAATCCAACACTCTTTGCATCGATCATCGCTGATCGGGTCCGGTCGCCGTCGCCAACTCGTCGTCGGTCGAAGTTCGATCGATTAGCTTTCCGGGTCCTCTCCAGGATCAGTGGAGTCGCGCGCGCGCGCCTTTGCAACAAAAGCAGGACGAATTGGATCGCACTGGAAACGTTTGGGAACGACGTCCGATCGCAATGCAAGTACATACATCTTACCCATTCACGAAACGTACGCCGTTCTTTGCATCATCCTTCATATACGCGTCACATCCCCGTATTTCGTTAGCTCGTTACTTCGTGTCCACCAAACAAAACAACAGCGTCTGCAGGAACAAAGAGTGTCCTCCAATCCCATTCACCCGTCCATTTTTCATGCACGACTCCAAGACCACTCAGGCATACAGATCGCATGCGTCCGGTCTCAGCGCACACCACTGCGGCTGCAACGGAATCGCCCTCACACCCCTCTGAACCATTCTATACCTCAAGTCCTAATTCATCGAGCGTCAGAATAAGAATCAAAAATCTATAAAGAACACACCTGAAGACGTGGCAACGCCTCGGTCACATTGAGCGGTGCCCCTGTCGGCTGTTCCGCACTCCAAAAGATCTCAGCCGAAGAGGCTGCACGGGGCCAAACGATCGGGTCGAGGTTTTGTGGTCCCGATTGTTCGGCCCAGAGCAATTGTTCGCCTGGCCCGATAGTCAGCGACCCAGCGGACGTGATTGATGGACGTAAAGGGACGCACCTCCGAGAACAAGCGGGTATTGGGCTTCAGTCAAGTTGGCGAGCGGATCAAAGGTGTATGACTTGGGGGAGAATAAGCCCCGAGACCATGGCATGCGCACATGACTGCCAAGAAACCGCTCACATTGGACCACGTCTTGAAAGGATCACACCAACTGTTTCTATAATCATAACACCAACGGCATCAGTCCCCTTCATTGCGGTCAATACGTGGAGAACAACTTACCCAGTTGGGTCAGCTCCTAACCACTCACCCGCACCACAGTCCTATCGAGAATAGGAATCAGGAACAGGCGCATCGAAAAACGAAGCACACGTACGAGATAAAAGTAGTTGGAAGGTGCCTGAACAATGCGGTATCCCAAGTTGGCCACTGCGGCGGCGTCTTCAGACGAGATCCAGACCCTGGAAGGGATAATCAGTAGGTGTTGCTGATGCGGATCAAAGAGACGCACATGACGATCGTCTCGTTGGACAGGGTGAGGTTCCACTGCAGCACCATCTCTTCCCAAACGACGGGTGTCTTGCCCTGCGCAATGAGTGCCCCGTGGGTGCTCTGGGTAAACGTGGCGAGGGCCTCGACGAGGGTGGTGTTGGTCGCATTGAGTTGTTGCTGGGTGAGAGTGTCGTTGAGATAGCAGTTGGTATTGAGCTCATCGCCGCCGGTGCCAAAGTAGGACGATGGGAGGGTCGATGCGATATCGCTGAGGAGAGAGGTGGTGAAGTTGACGACCTCCGGGAGGGCGAAGCGGAGTTGGCCAGCGGGAGGCTCGTTGGCGTAGGTTGCCCAAGGGGAGGCATCGAAGCAGGCGACGTATTCGGGGTAAGACGTCCCAATGATGGCAGTGTGGCCTGGGGTATCAATTTCCTGAGGACCAACGTCAGCTGCAATCCCATCGTTGTTCTCATCAGACGCACCAAGAGGACGTCAATGCCGCGCTGCGAAACGTGAGCAACAGGTCGAACAGGGAAAACAAGAGACGTACTGCAGCCGCATACTGAACAACGTATTGCACGTCGCTCTCGCTGTAGGTCTCCTCGGGAGAGTAGGCACCGTTGGCAGCGAGCTCCGGGTACTGAGCGACCTCGAGGGGGAAACTCTGACTGTCGGTGATGTGCCAATGGAAGGTATTGATCTTGACCCAACTCATCGTGTCGAGCGTCCTCAGCAAGTGCACGAGCGGGAAGCTACACGCCAGACATTACTCGACGTCGAGGGCGAAAGAGGTAGACGGGTACGCACAAGTTCCGCGCGGTATCGAGCGCGAATCCACGAAAGGGCTATACAATACCGCGTCAGCACGCACTGCACCGAACCAAATGACACGACACGACACGCACATAAGCAGGGGCGTCCGTGATCGCGATCGGCGCCTGGAGGGTATACGTCTTCCCCGCATAATAATACCACAACTGGCCAAACGTCGTCAACCCGCGGTAGAGTCCCAACGTCGAATTGGCAGTCAGCGTCGCGGCGGATCCGTCGACGGGGATGGTGAGGACGTATTCTTCGCTGCGCATGCCAAAGGGCTTGACAGACTCGGAAGCGATGCTGTCGACGGGCGCGCCGGCAGCGAGGGTGAGCTGGAGCGAGGGGAGCGCGGGGGCATCGGTGAGCGCGGCAGAGTCGTTGGCGCCGCGACCGACGACGAGACGGCCGAGCTTATCGTTCTCGAGGTAGTACTGGGCCCGTTCGACGGCTTCGTAGAGATCGACGGGCGCGTTGTCGATGGCGACGTCGAATCTGAAAATAGGGTCGAGGACGAGGGCTGTGGTGCCGGTGTCGAGGGCGGCGGGGATGGGCCAGAGGGCCAAAACGGCGGGGAGGAGGGAGAGGGCGAGCAAGAGACGGAGGGCCATCGCTCGTTCATTGTTAGATGCAGGGTAGCGTGGTGTATGTGTAAAAACGTTCATCCTCCAACTCTTCAAGTTAGACCTCTCTGTACAATGTAATTTTGTACGTTGTCGAGAACAATAACTCCTCCTTTCGATGGGTCTCTTCCTAGCTAACTCCACGTTAACGACTTTGGCCTCCTTTACCGAGAAAAGTCTAAGGCATCCCGGGAGCCCCCCCGAGGGTAACTAACCCCGTTTTGGATCGATTACACAATTTGCCTCCAATCAGCATCTAGAAAACTAGCCGAGCATAATGCTACATTATTCGCTCCATATGTAGGTTAGACGAGAAAGCTCACTAGCCGGAGCTCCATTTGGTTGTATGTGAAGGATGGGACAGCGGGCATAACATTTAAGGAATATCTCGGTTAGGCAACGCTCAGATAAGTTATCATATCAGCGCATTATCGATTATCAATTCAGCTATGCTATTGTGCGACTTGCAAAACTAAGTAGTTCCTCTCCCCGTGTAAAGATATCATCTACCAAATCATTGTAAGCCAGCTGTTGTGGAGGGTCGGCTTCAGCTGAACGAAGGCTGTGAATGCGTGCCAACACTGAGTTGTAAGTTGCCTTATATCTACATACTTCAAAAGAAATATCCTTTCCGGACTGAAAAGTGTCCAGAGCCCATCATGCGACTGCCGTTGTAAAAGCAATCAATTTGTCGATATTTCGGTTGGTGTTGTCTAAACCAGAATAAAGTTTGTGAAATGGCCCAAGGAGCTAACTGGCTCAAGGCAAACCTACAACTAAACAAAGGGAGAGAGGAGCAAAGGGGTCAAGTGGATCTCTATGGGGGAAATTCCCAAGAGAACTAGACTGAGGAAATCCTCGTTGTAGTCTCTGGGCTTATATAGCATACTACTTATTTGTACATGTGTGCACTAGATCTACCAATGTAGGGTCTAGGGCAAGACGGTAATTAAATATGCATGTATCAGAATGTTCTAATGGAATGACATGAGGCATGTGCATGGATCAGGAATGGAAGAAGAAGCATAAGCGGTAATTAAATAAGAAGAGAAGTCGACGGAGATTACCGTGCGACTAATATAACCATATGGGGATAGATCCAGATCACAGATCGGATCGGGGAAAGGAAAAAAATCGCCAAGTCGTCTAGACTGTGGCATGAGCCATAGCGGATGATTGGAGATCTCCATGTGTGTAATCTAATCTGATAAGATAAGATAAGAGCGTCCCTCCACTGAGTGGATGTTATTCGCTAGGCCTTACCGCCAAAGCTGCCTTTTTCTTAGAAGAATAAATGAAAGTAAAATCGAGA
>JBBPRS010000180.1:0-44421 GCA_038093155.1 Boletus huronensis | reverse complement strand
CATTACTATGCTTCTATTTCACATCACCTTATGTTTCACTCATGTTTCTCATATCCTGCCACACCTTGTGTGATGTGCATGTATTTAATCTCCTTCTCACAGCCTTATGGCTATGTATGCTTCTCTTCCATTCTTGATCCATGCTTCATCCTCCTTTACTTAATTAGCTGCCACATGTTACGATTATTGCTGAGCATGTGATCTAACCCATTTCTTTTCCTTCCTTGCCTTATCCTCAACTCCCCCGCGACCCTCTTACATCTTCCCATCCTTGATCCTATCCTCTAGTCCTCGATCAACTAGTCAGTACTCCCCTCCCTTGAACCCTCCTTGAACCACATACTCCCTCTACCACGTCACTGTGTCATCATCTCAAGGCTAGTCCTCAGATCTCTCCGTCTCCTTCGGATCTGTCCATCTCCTTCGGATCTCCCCATATCCCTCGGATCTCTCTGTCTTCCTCGGATCCTTCCATATCCTTCGGATCTCCCCGTATTCCCCAGATCTCTCCGTCTTCCTCTCCCGCCCTACGCTTCTCTGCCGCATTGGCATTCACCTCTGTCCCTTCCTGACCACATGAGTTCCCTCATCTGGAACTACCCTTAGACCTATGCTTCTTTTCCTCTTGTATTCCCTTATTCAGATAACCCTTGACCCTTTGCTTCTTGTCCATGTGTATTCCTCATTCGGACTACCCTTTGCCCTTGTCCACGTATATTCCTTATTCGGATTACCCTAGACCCTATGTACCTTGGTCCGTGTGCAGCCCCGACCCCTTATATAGACCTCCGCTCTCGTCCCTAGATCCTTACCTTGATCTACCTTCATTTCCCCTTACAAGTACCTTGACGGTACCTTCACTATCTCTACAGTCATACCCCAAGGATCTCCTCTCTGTCTTAGCTAGTTCTTCACTGAATCTACGCTTCTTCTCTCCTACTCTCGCCTGAGATCTTGGCCGCCCATCCATGGACTCACCTAGTCTTAGTCCTAACTCATTCATCACACCATCTTAGTGTCCCCCTCGCTCGAGTCATGAGCAAGCGGATGACCTCGAAGGTCTATGCTCGGCCCTACCTGGGTCAAGCGTAACACCACAGATCCAGATCTAAAGTAGATCAGATCTGCCACATGTATTTAATATAGTTTGAATATAAAAACCCAAGAGCCTAGCACTGGAGTCCCCAGTCTAGTTCTCTTTGGATATTTCCCTCCTTTGAGATCCACTCAGTCCCCCCTCAGTCCCCCTCTTGAGGCTAGTTTACCTCTTGAGATTTATAGTCTTTAGCTTGTTGGATTGGTTTGCCCTAGGCCCAGTCAGCCCTTAGGAGCCATTTCAGTTGTCAAGCGTGCTTAGGGATGTCAAGGTCCGGGTACTGGACTTGGAGATGAGCCTGGGTAAGGGCTTGTCGGACACAAGAGAGAACAAGGTCGAGAGAGTCCAGGGTGACTAGAAATCCTTCTGCACAAAGACAGAAGGGCGAGAAAAGTGAGTTTTCCGGTGGGTCGAGTGACAGAGATGTCACTGGAGTATTCACAGCATTCACTCGAAAGTAGAAAGAAGACTTCTAGAGGTCAGAGCAAGGAGATATGCTTGTATTCCTAGGTAGGTCAAGCTAGGGTACAAGTGTACAATGATGCAGTTTATATAGAGTGCCCAAGCCTGGGAGAAGGGTAAAGGACACGTCATCAAAAGAGAAAGGACGTGTCATCAAAGGGAAAGGACACATCATCAATGATACATGATGAGTAAGAAAAGGACGCATCATTGTCAGGGGACGCGTCATCAGAAAGAAAGCAATGGGAATGGGAAGGAAAGGGTATTCGGCAAGGCTCAATGACCAAACACTACAGTACAAGGTAAGCGTAAGCAAAGACAGGTACGAAAGAAAAGAAAAAGAGATAAGTGTCCAGTGGGGTTGCCAACAGGTTGTAATAAAGAGAACTAGACTGGGAATCCAGTGCTAGACTCATTGGGTTTATATATTCATACTAGATTAAATACATGTGGCTAGATCTGATCTACTAGATTCAGATCTGTGGCAGCTAATTAAATACAGGAAGAGGAGGCATGGATCAAGAATGGAAGAGAAGCATGGAATAGCCATAAGGCTATGAGATGGAGATTAAATACATGCTGATCACACAAGGTGTGGCAGCTAATTAGAAACATAAGGAGATGTGAGATGGAAGCATAGTAATGTGATAAATAAGAAAAGGACATAGCCTTGTGATCAGATCACAGATCTGATCTAGGAACATGGGCATAAGGATCTTTCGAAGTTGCACGACTCTGAAGATGCAGAGGTAACAATAGGAAGTGGCAAAGGCTCAATGACCAGTGGAGAACTTACACAGTCGAGAGTGGTATCTGGTCGGTATAACGGAGTGCTTGAAGTAAGTGCTGTAGAGCACTAGGGAGCAAGGTCTTGAGAGAGAGACCAAGCTCAGAGTGAAGGAGGTAGGAAACCAGCTTAGATTAAAAGGGTCCTAACGACCCAGTATTTATACCTAAGGGTAAAGTGCACAGACCATGCTGTGTCTGACAAGTATGGTAACTATAGTACCAGAAAGGGAAGTGCCCATAGCCCTATGATAAGAGGGCGAATCACTATTGGTGGAACCTATAGTATCACTGACAGCTATAGTACGTCCTGTTGTTATCAGCTGACAGACAGAGGATGAACCCTGAACCCTAGGGTGGAGGGTTATGACGTCATAGATAAGAGATAAGAAACCCTATAATCCAGGGTGAAGGGTATGACATCATGTTCTAGACTTGATGACTAAGCAAGGTCTAGAACCTCAATAACGAATATGAACAGGGAACTGAAAAGAAGGTTTAAGGTTTGATCGTAAAAGACTATCTGAAGAATAAGGTTCTGGAAATGAAATCTGAAGGTGAAAACCTTATATCTTTGATAGGACACATCACCCCTGGCCGTGTCATCCTTTGGTCATGTCACCTTAGCCGTGTCACCCCTCGTACCCTTTGCCCACGGGCTATGCATGGTTCTCTTCTAATTCCCCTTTGCCCATGTAAGCCTTCCTCTTTAGTCTCTCACCTCCATGATCTCCTGATCCCGATCCCTTCCCCTTATGTCTCATTACTATACTCATCCTCGCCCTCTGCCCTTGCCCTTGACCCTCAGTTCCCCCTCTGCCTTGGTGGCAGTGCTACCTTAGTCTATATAAACCCCTGCCCCCTCCTCTCCAATTCTCTAGCTTAGTCTTACTCGATTCTCCCTACAACTCCCTGCTCCCTGTATTAAGCCCCAAGCATACTTGTTGTACCTCACTTGGAATCCTATACTCCCGCTTCCCCTCTCTAAATCCCCATCCTACTTCCGAGTGGATGCTGAATACGACTGTCACCTTGACCTTCATCTTCCACTTGCTCTCGTCCTCAAACTTGTCTTCGAGCTAGTATTCAATGCTTGAAGCTGAGCTGTCAACCGTTCTCAAGTCTCTGCAAGCCAGCGGATCAGTAACTCTTTGTCCTCGACTTTTGTTATCAAGTCTACACTCATTCCTACCCAAGTCAATCATAACAGATACAATATGGCAGTGTCCAGGCATGAATGGTGGCAGCTTGCAAAACCAACAATGCTTATTCAGCTGCAGGCTACCCAGTTAGCCACTTCCAGGGTCCTTCTGTAGCTGTCTCTGAGGTACAACTTTTTTTGATGTGTTTTCCACATACTTATGGAAACCACTGTAATTTGATGTGGGAATGGAGAAGGTGTGGTTTCTTTTGGTGGTGCCCCTGGTGATGTCACTGCTTCACAGCCACTTATGTAATCATTTTCTGTTCCTGTTGAGTGATACTAGTTGCCAGTGAGTGATTGGCTTCTTTTAGTGATTCCCCTGCTGATGTCATTATGATATATCCTGACCAGTGAGTGAAGACTACAGTAAGAGATGCACCCTCTTCATGATACTAGTAGTACAGTTCCAGGATGTATCACAATGGCCACAGGTGGTGCATACTAAGTGTGAGCTTCTTGGCTCGCCCTAACCCCGAAATTCGAATCTGCCCCAAACTGCACATCGCTCCAGTTTTTGGGCACGGAATCTGACGCCACAGTTCTCACGAGTCTGGTTACTAAGCTGAGTCGACTGAACCCTCGGCTACCTCCGCTCCTGATTCCCCCACCACCTCCTTTCATCGCACGCCGTAACAAACATTTCCTGGGCCTGAATACCCAATCCATCCGCCATGGCCGAAGGTCAGTCTGTAGCTACCGTCGAAATCAACGACGCCGTTTTCTGTGCCCACTTGAAAGAAGTCGTACGTGTTTACCCCGCAATATTACCCCGCACGCCGATCGACTGACGACCACCTGTCTGATTGCTCGCCACAATTGATAGTGCACGGACTGTGGCTACGACGGAAGGGAGGAGAACGATGCTTTCTATGGGGTGGATCTTATTGCTACAAGTCCTAGACCACGCTTGCTTACACTTTCCCATGATGTTAGTTCGACCCTGTTGATCGAGACCCCATCGAGGCGCCTGCGGTGACTACCAACAAAGATGGCGTGTATCAATGCAAGAAACATGGATCTGCAGGTGACTATCGTCGGTCTGTTGCTGTTCTTTGCTAACCGCATATTCCATTAGAATGCAACCTATGCTTCGGGTGGAAGAAACAGATTACCAAGGCGAGGACAGCCGCCAAGAAGGCGGGCAGAAAGTAGCCGTATGAATACAGTGCGGCCCATCGAATGTATAAACACAATGTATTGAATGTTTCCCCAATCTGCTTGTGATCTCTGTTGGTACGCTGTAAGCGGCTAGATGGCACAATTGAAAAAAGGTACATGTTGATCGTTACCTCGTGGATTCTAGACTTGTTTGCTAGTACGTGTCTGGCCCAGTTCTCATTTGTCGTAAGTAAATCGTGCGCGAACACACCGAACGTCCACAAGTGCGAGTTCAAGATACAGACCAATCCTAAGGGAGTACAAACGAAGCCATGCGGACGTTCAGGGAACAACGCACGGCACGCACCAATGGAGAGGAGTGTCAAAGACGCAAGCAGCGAGACGCCGTTCAGCTGTGTGGCGACGTGATGAAAGAACATGTACTGTCCTCATTCGAGGGGGATGTCGTCTCTTCAAGTTGAACTTCGTCGGACCCTCGAGAGGGCTGACACTATATAGCTGGCCGGTGCCGGCAAAGGAAGGTAATCGCAGGTCAGTAATCGCCCTGTCTAGCATTCCCTGGTTTGTCAATCGTCACGTACAGAAAGCACGAAGGAAAACGTGACCGTACTAGGGAAAGAGCCACGTGGCGCCCGGAAGGCAAACCGATCAATTCAGAGACGTTCCGCAGCGCTGGCGAAAGAGGAACAAAGACGGAGCGCACCGCGAGAAGCTCGACTGCATCAATGCCATCATGCGCCGCTCAGACATGTGTGGACGACGGCAGAGAGGCGCAATGCGTTCGATCGTTCGGACATGGTGAATTTCTGAAAGGTCGTAGTATGACAACAAACTCTTCTACCCTATGTTGGTACACATATCGTCCTTGTATCGCGTCGACGAACATTCTGCAGTTTATGTAATCCGACTCTCATCGACAGCCTGAGGCTCTCCTACCAGGAGATGGTAACTCGAAAACCCAGTTGCGGTAGTTTTTTTTTCTCGCCTGATAACACCCCTTAATGACCACAAATTGCGAGCTTACCAGTACTTAAGAGGCCACCTCATATCACTCTTGCCTTCTCTGGCGCCTGTTCTTGTACTACCTGAATTATGTCCTCTTTACCGCAAAGTATCGCACCACTCAAATCGCAGGTCGACCGCCTGCTATCCCGCTTTGAATGGCGTGGCATCCAATACGTTCGAATTCAATGGGTAGATCTCCTCAATCAAGTTCGTTGCCGAATCTTGCCAGTATCCCACTTCCGCAAGCTCCTCGCGTCGAAGCGACCTGGCGTCACATTAACTAAGGCAACTCTCGGGCTGGTGGTCCTCCAACTCCCACCTGGATTCAGCGGCGTCGGGGAGTACACTTATGTCTTCGATATCTCTTCCTTTCGCCCTTGTCACTATGCCCCTCGACACGCTGTCTTCTTCGGATTCTTCCAAGAGAATACGCCTATTCCAAGACCAAACGGCCCGTCGTTTGAAGTGCCTTCCTGCCCTCGTACAGTCTTGTTGCGGCTTGTCAAGTGAGTAATCTTGGAGATAGTTGACCGACATGGCTGACATCGTCACCAGGTACGCCGAAGAAGAACTCGGGATCCGATTTTTGGTCGGAATGGAAACTGAATTCGTTCTTCTCAAATCGACTAACCCAGTCATCCCCGTCAACGACTATCAATGGTCCACCACCCTCGCTGTAACCACGGGAACTACTGAGGCTCAAGTACTGGAAGAAATCGCCGATGCCATCCAAGCAGACGGCATCGAGTTGGAGATGTACCACGCGGAAGCTGCGCCAGGACAGGTTCGTTCGTCTCAGCTATTCGACATTCCCCCCTGTTTTTACTGATAGGCCATTCCTGTTATAGTATGAAGTGGTCACCGGCGCTATGTCTCCGCTAGAGGCTGCGGACGCCCTTGTCCACACTCGCGAGACCATCTATAACATTGCAAACAAGCATGGTCTGAGGGCTACGTTGGCCCCCAGGCTGGCCCTAGACAGTTGTGAGTAGTTGAGTACGTTGTCTGAGCGTCAACGTTCTGATCGAATGCTAGGCGGCAGTGGTGCTCATATGCATGTTTCCGTAAGCGGAGAAAGGCCGGGCACATCCACTTCCGAGTTCCTCACACCCCTTGAGTCTACCTTCCTGTCCGGTCTCATGCACCATCTCCCTTCTGTGATCGCATTCACGCTGCCTCTCTCGGCTTCCTATGCCCGAATGGCGGATGGGATATGGTCGGGAGGCACGTGGGTCTGTTGGGGGGTCGAGAACCGTGAGGCACCCGTTCGCCTCACGAAGGTGGCATCCCCTGCTTCGCGTAATTTCGAGATCAAAACCGTCGACGGAACGTCCAATCCATACCTCGCTCTCTCAGGCGTCTTGGCTTCTGGCATAATTGGCGTCAGAGACGGCCTGGCGCTCGCGGTGAAAAACTGTGACACCCCACGGACGGCTGCCGAGATGTCGGTTGAGGAAAGGGAGGCGTTGGGTATCACGAAACGCATGCCTTTGAACATCGACGAGGCGAGGCGGTACTTGGCCGCCGACGATGCTATCAAGGACGTTCTCGGTGTTGAACTTGTACAACACTTTTTACAGGTCAACCAGGTAACGCATTCAGTTGGTTTATATCGATCGTGGTGCGTTATTGCTGACTCGCATTGATGACCTAGATGTTTGGGAATGTACTCGAGCCTCGTGACGCGGAATTCGGATTTCAAAGGGTGACACGTCTTGTCGAGAATTATTGAGCTCGGTATTCTCGGTATTGGGAATCATCCCTATCTCAAATGTCGATCTCAGCGGTTTCCTGCATGCCGACATTCTTACACGGGTTTTGTCAAGTTGGCCTTGCAGTTGAATTTATGGACCACTCTGTTGATCGTTGTCGCCAGATCTGAGTCAAACAGACCTACCCTCTTTCTATTGAATGAAGCGAGTGGAGTAATTGAATGATCAATTCCATTCAGACTGAATTTCACGACAAAGAGCACTTGATCATCGAGTACGGTATCAGCTTCCCCGCAACCCCCTCCCTCCCCCCGCCACCTCCACAACTACCTCCGCCTTCCGCGAGTGCTACCTGCCCCAAGTGCGCTAGTTCCGCCTCCACAGGGTTGATTACCCCACCACCTCCGCCACCGCCACCGCCGCCACCGCGCATGCCACCGCCACCTCCACTACACTCCATTGACCACCGCATATTGTGACTGCGGTGGTACCGCAACACAGCGGACCCATCCTTGTCCATATCGAGTGCCTCTTGGCGCACTTGTCAAGACTCAACAGGTCCTTTTTGATTTTCTTTCCACACGACGTGCAGCGGGCAACGAAATTGCTTTGCGCATACCCCGAACCATTTGGACCAACAGATGCTATGTGGTCGTTAGGTACTACTTCTCAGCAGTGGAATCCAGCGGTGCTTACTCACGACTCTCCGGTGCTCGCAATATGGGCACTGAATCTCTTTGCCTGATACAACTGCGGCCGCATCCAAAGGGTCGTACGGCGTATGCGTGTAGTACTCCCAGTTGTGGACTCAATCCGCGTGGGGCGAATTGGTGATCAGGAGATCAGGAGATCCCTGCAACATCCTTTAGCGGGTAGCATCTAATCAGATACAAGATTGGCGGCGAGATCCTCCGTAAGCACCGGCAAGTGGCTCAACGCCGATATACGTTGCGTATCTTCTGCATACCATCTATTTCAAAAGGTCATTCGCGATAGATGGAAGACATCCATGAAAGTTTCGTCCACGAGCACATCGATCGGGGGAAGAGCCAACTCAAGGTTCGCGAACCACCACCCGCCGAGACTATGGCACCAGCGGTCAAACCTCGAGAAGATTTCAACGCCGAGGGTCGACGAGATGCAACATCTCAAACGAACCTCTCGACTGCGATGTTCACGAACCAGCCCCAACGTTTCTCCGGCTCCATTGCACGAACATCGATCGGAAATCGTGGAACAGAATTGGATTCTACGATTACCCGGAGGTTGTGAAATGCATGCAATATGGAGAGGTGTCCTCCGAGTTGTTGGGGTTGGGCGAGTAAAGTAGCAACACTGTGATGACCAATGTTGAATGTGTCTGGAAGAGTGTACCGTGGCGGGGACGCTTCGACAGCAGTGTAAGAAGGTGGAATATCTTGACATGAAATGCTAGGAACAGGGGTGTTGGGCTGAAGGCTGTGGAATGAAGTATTGTGCGTCATTGGCGATAACGGAATTAAGTAGAGAGACCGTGAGCAAGCCACCATTGAGTGACCTACAGATTGGGTCAGTGTCTTGACGTACGTACGCCAACCCTGCTGTCGTGAATGCCATCCCTAGGAAAGAGCCTGAGGTGAGGGATCTGTTTCGAATAAGGCCTCTTGACGTTTCCTGTGAGAGCTACGTAGCACAGCCCGACTTGAACGTTCCTGCCAATGCTAGGAACATGCTCTCGATATCGTAAAGGCGCAAGAGCCCTGTCTTTGGATTTCCAAAGCATCAGGCTGTGCCCAGCCATTCAGAAATCTGAATCGACATCGCCTCAGGTAATGTAACATGTCAAGAAAGGGAATTCTTGTGAAGGGTGTTGAGTTTTTCCATAGTTACAGCACGATGTCCGTTACCTGTTTAGCCCCAGTCCAGTTGTGTGGATATTAAGGGGTTAAACACGAACGTGCGACGGCGATCGAGAGATAACGATACTACATAGTCGTTAGCCCGTGCAGGTGAAAAATAACCACAAGATCGCTCACCTCAATCAATCGTCGCTTAAGTGAAGCAACGGATTGAGGCCCGAGGGACGCGATGACGCTGCTGTTCGCATAATAAACAGTAGCGGAGGCTAGTGTACGAACAGAGTGTAAAACTTCACTGCATCAAAGTGGCGCGCGCGGCGCGCTCGTACCATACTAGCTAGGCATTGCTGTGGGGGAGCGTACGGCACTGTAACGGAAAACGGAAACCTCAAACGAACAACTAAAACTTTGATCATTCAGACAACGAATAAAGTCAAAGTAAGGGGCTCGTCTTCACATCTCCTTTTGGACTTCCGAGTCGGTCACAATGCTACAACTCGCCACTGACTCCGTTCCCGAGTCATACAGAGTACAGCGAGGCCTGAGGCTTGACACTGACAGAAGGCGATCAAATATCAGTCGTCCCACAATGGCGCTCGATTAGCTTACTGAACATTGTTCCATTTGTCTGCTCAGAGGGCAACCTTGAGATGGCTGAACACAAGTGGGGCCCTTTTTGACAAGAACAATCGATGACTAGGTCAACGTCATCAAAGAATTGTTTGGAACAACGGTTTACGGGACTGATACACCCGGCAAGTGATAGTGTATTTCTAACCACGATGGAGCGACCAAACTATTTACTTGGAACAGATTCGCAATGGGCGACAAAACACCTACTTCTTTGCGAGTTCGATTACTCGAAGGTGTTTGCTAGGCACAGAAGGGAAAAGGAGTTGAAATAAGGAGTGAGAAATTGAGGAAAATAATCTTTCTTCATGATATCCCGCATTTACTAAATAAATATCCATCAAGTGTTGAGTGCCGGCACGGAAGTAGCGTTGGCCGTTTTTTCGATTTCGCTCTCCTGGGTCGAAGCAATCTGGTGGGCTTCACGGTTTCCGCCAATCGCAGTGTTGTTGTACTCTTGCCGAGGTGGAAGCTCAACCTCGACCCCGACGTAGTCGTAGGCAAATTCTCCCATCTCAGCATCATCGACGCCGATAATCTCGGTCTCATCATCGCAACGGAGACGGAGGAAAGGAATATAGTGCATAACCCACAAAATGATGGTCTGCAGAAAAGTACGTGGACCGGTCAGACGATGTAACACTCGCTGTGCTGTGCGCACGAAACCGACTCACGGTCATGATGAAAGAGTAGGAAAGGCCAGATACCGAGTCCGCCAATTGAATTCCGAGTTGTTTGTAGTTGTGATCGAGCCAGCCGCCAGGAATTGTTGTGATTCCGTCAGCACCCGCAATGCTTGCCTGAGCAAAAAGACCAGTGAGCAGGTTGCCAACTATCCCGCCGATAGCGTGTGAGGCAAAGATCTATTATTCACTGGGTGAGTACTAGCTAGTGCGATTGGTGAAGGACCCACGTCAAGAGTATCATCGTATTTGAAAAGGAACTTCAACTGGGTGGCGAAGTTGCACAAAGTGCCAGCCATGAAGCCAAAAAGTACCGCAGCTGGGGAACCAACAAATCCAGAACCAGGGGTAATGGCAACGAGACCTGCGATGGCACCGGAGCAAAAACCAACGGCAGACCACTTGCGTTCCAAGCGCCAATCCTGCGAAAGGTCATTGGAGAGATATAATGTAATTATCCTGAAAATGCTTACCCAGAGCATCCAGGTCAAACCGCCAACGCTAGCGGCCAAGTTAGTGACAATGCAAGCCTGTGTAGCACGGTAGTTGGCAGACAAAGCCGAACCACCATTGAATCCAAACCAGCCGAACCAGAGGAAGACCGTGCCCAAGACAACGTAGGTAGTGTTGTGGGGCTTGTAAGCGAGTCGCTCTGTACCGTAACCACGGCGCTTTCCGAGATAAAGCGAGATGGCCAGCGCCGCAGAGCCAGAAGAGATATGGACAGGAGTGCCGCCAGCGAAGTCGAGGCCTCCTAGGACGTACGACCAACCGTTGGGGTTCCACGTCCAGCAAGCAATTGCGTCATACACCAATGTCGACCACACAAACACGAACACCAGGAGCGGTCCCAGACGGCTTCGTTCTGCGACTGCACCAATAGCGATCATCGGGCTATGTGATGACGATGTAAGCGGTGACAGCTAAGGATGGGAGGATGACCTACGTGATAGCAGCAAACATGAGCTGGAAGACACAAAAGACAATCGCAGGCACGCGAGGACCGCCAGCAGACGTCTGATCAATCACATTCATGAGGGCAAAGTGGTCTGTAAAAAAACTGAGACCTGATTTGAACCGACCATGAACGACTTACCCAGATTGCCAATATATTTACCAGCGGTTTCGCTGAACGCCAACGAGTACCCCCAGAAGAACCACTACCATGGGGTGAGAGCTTGTCGTTCTTATGAAATCATCTGCCGCACCTGGAACGACACCGTCGCGACGGTCATCATGCTGAGATATATCATGCTGAGAGCGTTTTTCCTCCGCAAAAGACCAGAGTAGAAGAAACCGACACCCGGTATCATGATCCATACCAAGGCGGTTGAGGCCAATGTCCAAGCAATATCACCAAGGTTGTATACGCCAGACGCAGATGAGGTGGACCATTGAAGGTCTCCCGCTGCGGAAACGGTCGAAAGTCAGGAAAGGATTGTAGGAAGGTTCCAAGAAGCCCTGAACTCACAGGAATCGTAAGTGGCGTTCACCATGTTAGGGGAAGCTTCAACGGCTAACAGAAGGTAGGAAGTGTTCCTGCTTATGCGAATGATGGGCGTTCACGAGATGGTTTAGTTGGTAAAAATTTGGCGTTGATATAGCCGCATACCTGTGGGATTTGTGTACCTTAGTCGGTTACCAGCGGGACTAAAGGACTTGGCGAGATAAGAGGGGTGCTTACTAAGCCGGAGAGGAGGTGCTATCATCCAATCAGCAGCTGGCGGAGGTCTCTGCCAAAACATAACACATGAGTGTGTCTTGTTATCTTGTCAAAGTCCCTCTGTCAACTCTGGTTAGGTGGCACGTCGACATTGGCAGGCGTACGACAGAACCTACGGTACGTTGCGAGATAAGAAAAGCCGACCGCATCAGTCCTTTCGTGTCCGACGGAGCCGAATCCATCGCGCCACACGTGCACGACAATATGCAGCTGTGCAAGAAACGTCAATTGTCAAATGTCCTCTAGAGTTCCAACATGTTGTCGTTCGGCATCGTGCTTCATCCCATCACCAAAATCCGTATGAGTGTAGGTTCAACCAGTTTCGTGCAGACGACGATGGCCAACATTCACCATCTGCCGCACTGGGTGCCATATGGGTACTCAGGGACGGCGCAAAACGTTTGATCTCGATTAATTACCGAGGCGATTAATCGGCGGTTGGCGAACAAACTCCACGCCAGAGCACCTGTGAACGTGTATACCAACCCAAATGGGCTGGTCTACCATCGATCACACGGTTGCTCGCTGGGTACGTTGGAAATCAGCACAGGAAATAAATCGTTTACCAATATCGTGTCTACTTCTCTTCGCTTACAGATCTGTGAAACATCCACATATTCTGCTGCTTCCATGGAAGCCGTTGACGATGGGAACCTGATACGCTCTTGCTAGAAAATAGAGCGACGAAGCATCCTACTGTGCAACGCTCCACACACGGACTTGTTTTCCGTTCTAATTAGTTAGTCCGATGGGCCGGTCGATATAACGGTCTGATGCGAAAGTGCGGCTCTCGTTGGATTGCAATGGAGCCTTTGCCAAGTCAGCAGAGATGAAGCTTAGGAAGGTCGTCGCATGAGAAGCACTAGATCCGAGTTATTTATGTTTGTTTGGCTTCAACAGGAAAAACAAGTCTGCAACTAGTACACGGCCAAAGTTGTTCGATGGCGAATGTTCTCGCTGGTGCTACGAGGCGGTACGTGCCCGTCCATGCCTCCCACCTCACAAAATGCCCGGTCTTGGTAAAGAAATTCCATGTCTCACAATCCAGTTCGTCCTTATTTATCAAACCGTTCAAAGCCGAGTAATTTATATACATAGCTCGACGCGCCAGCGAAGATGCTGACCTTGGTATACCGGACGAACCCGTATCACACATAGCGCCCCAGAAACCCACCAAGTCGCCGTCCAATTATTGGGATACTCGGGAACGAAATTTCCACGAACTCCTTCAGTTCGTGCGTGACCGTACTGGCCGAGTGAAAGTCGTCAAGTCTGGTCAGATCCGCACCTCTGCCTGGTTGCGCCTCTTCCAGCTCGCGAGCAAGGCAGAACATCTTGAGGCCGTTGCAGAGACATTCCTTCAGTGGAGAGAGTCAGGAAAATCATTCACCCCGCTCGACACCGAGATGTTCGTTCGTACGTTTATCGTCCGACGCTCGTACCGCTTCGTACACACACTCATTGCGTTTCTCTACTCCCTATACTACAGGTCGGTGCGAAGAGCTTGATTGCCCTCTACTTGCTCTAAAAGTTTTCGGAGATCATCCAAAGTATGGTCTCCCACTTTCATCCTTCCCCGCTGCGCGTACTCTCCTACATTCTCTCTATCAAAAATATCCTCTGGAGAACATAATCGCCGCAGTATCGCTGTTCGGCATGAACAATCTCTCGCCTGTGACCAATGATCCTGCTAGCTGCGCTATGCTCTACGCAGCCTGTCTACGGAGCAATAATAAACACGCCTCGTTGCTTGGGAGAGATATTCGAATGGCCCTTCGGAAGCTTCTGAGTGACACTGCCCCCTATCCCGAGCCCAAGGAAAAGGTTTTACGCGCCCGCTATTCCGTCAAACCTGATCTATGGCTATTGGAGGCCCTCAGGGATATCAAGGAGACTAAAAAAGGCCAAGGTCGTGGATCATGGTGGATAACCGAGTGGATTGCTGGAGGAGAGGGTCGTGTGCTTCCACCGCTGGCGGAACGCAGGTATCGGGCAAGGAGTGGGAAACCTTTGCAAGAGGACTCGATACCTGCCACGGAGAGTGCCGCACAACCACAACAGTTACATGCTTAATTGTCCATGCTGTATCTTTATCTCTAGTCTGATCATTGCGGTCTCTGGTTCTCACCCAACATTCCATCTCGACGTGACATTTACACTGAATCCGAAGTATGCTCGACCGAGCGCTACCGTGTGCGTAGTGTGTTGCATCGGAAACTGAGATTATTTGGCGTTACTAGCAGCCGCGATAGGATGAAGTCCGTGTGCATGTGGAATCCATACACTTGTCTGTCGTTCCTGTCAATGGCTGAAGCGGGAAGCCGCTCGGGCGCTCATGCCCTCGATACGAGGCTCAAGTTCTCCGAAAGACGCAACGAAAAGTTGACCCGTGCTATCGCGTGAGCTGCCTACCACCAGAGAAACGCGTATGCGAGCACACTACCAAGATTCACCCGCCTGCCCACGTACCTGCCGACCGAGGGTGAAGACGACAACCAGTTTGCACATCAATATCGCATGCGGGCTGGGACGCTACGTGCTCAATGATCATGTAATTTTGAGAGGGTAAGTCAGCAGTGGAATTTACAGAGGCCGTCTTGGTGCTCATAACGTCGTAGACACGAGTACCTCGGACCCGATCCTTTGAAAACCGGACAATGACAAGTGGTCGTTGGAACAATATTGCGAAGTAGAGTGATCTCCTTCCTTTTTGGTAGCGCTAGAGGTCACGAGATAACTAACCCCTACGGTACGGTCGATACCGCACCACGGCCCGCGGTGATTCGACCCATGATTTGAGTCTCTCTATGGGGTAAGTACATAAGTACATCCATCTCGCACTCGCGCAGGTCATCGCCCTCTCATTCAACTTCCCGATGACCACCCACGCTCTCGCACAGGCATTCAAAGCTACCAAGCCCGCCTTTGGGGCGTGGATCACCTTACCAGGCGTGATCAACGCCAGGACGGTCGCACAGTCGAGTCCACACTTGTCGTGGGTGATGATCGATTGCGAACATGGACTCACCTCGCTCCAGCCCGGCGCAGCAGAGTCCATTCAGGCAATCACTGGACTTGGCAGCAACGCGCCAAGCGCCCTCGTGCGCATCCCTGCGACGGGAACGAGTACTGGTACCTCGTGGCAGATCAAATATGCCCTCGACGCCGGCGCGAGAGGCGTCCTCGTCCCGATGGTGTGTGTCCCCGATCATCGGCGCCCGGGATACTCAAGAAAATGCGATGCTCGTTTCATAGGTCTCTGATGCAGCAAAGGCGAAAGAAGTCGTTTCCGACAGTCGCTTCCCACCGGGCGGCAGGCGTGGCTTTGGCAGTCCGTTCACTCAAGGCCTGTGGGGGATCAGTGCGGCAGAGTATCTCAAGTCTGCTAACGAACACATCGCGATCATGGTCCAGATCGAAACACGAGAAGGGGTCAAGAACGTCGAGGAGATCGCTGCCGTCGATGGAATCGGTCAGAGAATACAGCGTGGCATTCGGCACATCATTGCCTGAGCTTTTCTTAAAAATAGATGTCCTTTTCATCGGCCCATACGACCTGTCGTTGGCCCTCGGTTACCTTCCTCCATCTCCAGATCCCCATCCCGATGTGGAAAAGGTCATTCGACGGATCCTGAAAGCTGCGCACAGCAAAGGCAAGAAATGGTGTGTCCCATGTCGAAAAAGGATGCGTGCTTGGTGCTCACTATGATTGTAGTGCCATCTATTGCACTTCGGGAGCGCAGTCGTTTAAACGCGCCCAGGAGGGTTTCGATATGGTCTGTCGATCGTATTTTCTGTGCAGTTTGCAGTACAACAAACCGATGCTCAATGACCCTTCCAGATCAATGTAACTTCGGATTCGGGTGCAATCTCGGAGTCCCTCACTCGTAACCTGTCAGAAGCTATTGGGGATCAAGCGAGTGCCCGCGCCTTTGGATACTGAAAACCTTCGCGGACAAGAAAGAAAGAGAGCTGCCGTGGAAAATGTACCATAGTAAGGGATACGAACTTCGAACCATGTTCGCCGCTAGGCAAGCATTTCTCGCGTGCGCGAGGTAAACCATTCTCGACAGAGCCACACACACTTTACATGAAATTCCGTGAAGTTAGCTGACTGAATACCCCGAGTTCGATATAAATGGGTCTTCAAGTTGTTTGATTCAGAATCAGTCCGAATCCTGGAAAAAGTGCGGGCGTTCCACCGACTTGCAGCGCGTTGGAAGACACATGCCATTTCGGCGGATACAGTTGTGCAGTTTGTATCATATACGTTTTTTTCTGCGATCGAGCGAAGATCTCTAGGACCACGTCTTTTGTCACACGGCCTAGTCATCCCACCCCCCCAGCTCCACAGCAAACCCAACAGCTACCTTGACAAATTCAAGGGCATGCTTCAATACACCCAGTATTAGTTTGACCCACCCGGACGAAACGAGTTCACATGCGCACCTCAAAAGAGAACTCTCCCTCCTTTACGACTGTCCGGTCATCGGCAGTGTGGATATAAGGGTTGGGTGTCCGGACCGGGTCGGCTTCAGTAGCACATATCACTGGGACGCCAGCACGGTGCCACGAACTGTGGTCAGAGACACCCCCTAGGCTACATCGCAAAGGTCTTCATTCCATGAAATGAATCAATCGTTTGCAAAGAAGACGTACAATAAGTTCGCGCCTGCGACGGGGGAAGAGCAATATTCCGTGGCCAACTTCATGACCCAATTCGTCAAGGACGTGTGGACGTTGTTGGTGATAAACGTCAGAGTGGGTGTCACGTCTTTGTGCACATATGCTGTCATGTCCTGAAATGCGACAGTCCATGAGTCCAACCTGACGCGTCAGCGATACTTACAAACTGGATCATGGCCCCGACGTCCTTTCGTTGATAGACGTATTCAGAGACGATATCTTGGCTGCCAAGAAGTCCGCCCTCTTCTGCGGCATACCAATGAAATTCTACAGGAACCTCGGGCCTGAAACCAGCCTGGACGAGCGCTCTGAAGGCCTCTAGGATGGTGATTGTTCCAGAGCCACCGTCATCAGCACCTGGTGCCGGAAGTAGTGGAAACTCGGAGTTGATGGAATCCAGGTGGGACCCGATTATGATGATTGGCATTTTGATAGCATGGGATCTCCCAAGAGCAGACTCGAAGCGGGCAATCACGCTTGTCTGGGTAAACTCGTGGGTAAATGTCTCGAGGGATAAATGGACGTTGGACGGAGCGTCTGCGATGATCTAGCATGCGGTGAGGAAAAGAACTAGATCGACGGTCGACCCCTAAGGACCTACCTCGAGGACTTTGTTGTAGATCCATCGAGAGCTCTGAGCGCCATATTCGGAGCGGTAATAACGGTTGTAAAAGCTCGTCAGGTTATCGAGATTTTGCACCATCTCCTCCACCTTGATACTTTCGATGACCTTATCGATCCTTTCGTGATGCCGAAGGTCTGGCCATTCTGCAGTAACATGTCCATTAATCGAACCGGCGCCAATCGAAAACTCCACGAAAAGGAAAGGCACACACCGATGTCCTCGTTTGAAGAAATCGTAGACACGAAGAGGTTTTCGTGTCCGGTGAGATCCGTGAATGATAGACCATGTTTCTTGAATCGTAGCTTGTCGCCCTCCGTCATCCACGAGGGTTCCAACCCAAGGACTTCGAGAAGTCGTGGCTCATCGAGGACTGCAGCATGAGCAGGATCGATGAGACGCATGACCTCGACAGGATCACCATTGTGGGCAGCTAAAAGACGTTTTATATCCGCCTCTGTGATCTCCACGTTGCCCTGGAAGATCTGCTGATTTTCAGGAGGGATGAAAACGGTCGCGGACACGACGTGAAGGAAAACTGGGATTAGGGCAAAGGTCTTCATCGTCGAGTTTCAGAGTGAGAAATACACCGGTGAGGTAGATCAACGTTTCAACTCCGGGTCATTTTGGTGTGACTATCTCTGCAACGCGGAGGTAGTACGCTTCAGACCATGTACGCGGGAAGCTTTCTCTGGCACATACTCAGCATTCGTTTGTCACACAAACTGCTGACAGCCGAGGGGAGGCCGAGCAGATCTATGATTAATCTGAACTATGGATGAGTGTGCACTCGAAGTGAACCCGAGTCTCCAGGCAACAGCACGACCCGGCGGACGGAGCTACAATGTCGACTTGATATTCTGACCTGATCATTCCACGACCGAGCGTGGAAGCCATGATACAGATATTTGCGTTGCCAAACGTTACTGACGTTGACAATCATGGGGTTGGGTTGGTGGATTAAGTGGGTGAAGCGGCGAAACGTTCCGACGGGCGGCGTGGACACTCGCGGCTCGCTGAAGTGGTAGGGGACGTCGAGATGGATATACATAGTACGCAGACGACCCAGTGTGCGACCGCCGTGCGTGGCACTGAGGGGTTGCAGGATCACTAGTGCACATCATTCAGGGCGGCCTAATTAACCGCACAAATGAAACGAGAACAACAGGTTGGGATGCGGCAAAACCTAAAAGCGCTCGTCATTGCGTGGTTCCAATGGAACGGTTTGTCGCCCATTAATTGATGATTGATGAATGAAAGGATATAATTCTTACTTCGTCTTACCCTGCCTGGAGTTACCTATTTATGCAATAGCTCCATCCCCGGGCATCTACATGCCTCCTTCATGCACAGAGATGCTACACAATCCTGGATATCGTTAGAGCGATCCGGATGACTATCGTCGCCCATGACACGAGATTGAGATTCCACTGCGCGACTCACTACTCAACGCACAAGGATGCATGAGACATGACGGTGTTCGGACGGTCTCGAAGTGCAGTGGCCAGGTACTTTTGGGACGACTGAGGGTGACGAAATTCGCGAGTCCAATCGTCACGATTTGCGCCTTTGGCAAGCTTGGAGCACAATGCGAACCTGAAGGGTCAACCAGCCCGGCGGGACGATGATTTCAATGATCCTTCGATTTTAATTTTAAACCTAACCCTAAGCTCCTGGGACGCTGGTTGCTGTGGCTGTGTCCGCGGATGGCCGGAGCGTGGGAGCGAATACCGAAAAAGGAAAGTTGAATAAGCAGGCAGAGGCAGCGACGAGGACCCCAACGAACTCAACGTCGACCACCCTCGTCCAAGAGCGATGCCGCCACCTCCGTTTTCTTCGCCGCACAACCAGCCCTCGTTCCCCGCTCTTTACCTTTACCCACTCAACGACACTTTCGTTCCGAAACATATCGCTTTAATAGGTGGCCAGCGCGTCAAGATTGGCCGTCAAACAAACGCCAAAACCGTCCCTGCCGAGCGAAACGGCTACTTTGACTCAAAAGTCCTCTCCAGGCAGCACGCCGAGGTATGGGAGGAGAACGGAAAGGTACCTCTCTTTCACTTGATCATTTTCTGTCCCTCAGCTCTCCTTCCCAGATCTTCATCAAAGACGTCAAGAGTTCCAACGGCACATTCATCAATGGCGAACGTCTCAGTCCCGAAGGCGTCGAGTCCGAGCCTTTTGAACTAAAAAATGACGATATCGTGGTATGCCACACCCGACTTTCACATCTATTCTTCTTCAATCATGTCTTATTTAGGAATTCGGCATCGACATCATTGGCGAGGACAACAAAACTACCATCCACCACAAAGTCGCCGCTCGTGTCCTCTGTGTATTCACCGAGGAGGACGCCCAGGACGCTGCCCGTGCAGAGCGGATGCAAAATCCCCCAAGCGTCCCTGGAGGTCCTTCCCAGCCGAGTACTTCTGGTGCCTCGTCTCAATTTTCATTCGCCCAGGGACAAGCTGTTCCTCCCACGCAGCGTCGACCAACCCTGCAGTCCCAAGCGCTCGGTGGGATGGGCGGGATGGGCGGTAGTATGAGGCCTCCGGGTAAAAGCGGTCTCAGCTTCGACCACATCTTGACCCGTCTCCAAGGCGAGCTCCTGAAAAGTCGCGAGACCGGCGCCGAGCTGCACTCGTTGACGACCGCGATGAACGAGATTCACGACACCTTGGGCGGCACTGTGGTTAGTATTCACCGCTTTGACAGGTCAATATTTTGTTAACGACTTCTTCCACAGCCACCCACCATTCCCCATTTTCCTCCCAACCTTCCACCTGTTCGTGCTCCACAACCACAGCCAGCGCATGAGCCCGCCCAATCCATCGATTTCGGATCTATTCCAGCCACCGTGCTCGATGAACTGCGCACCCAACTCCACGAGACACAAACGTCGTTGGCAAGTCATGTCAACAAGGTACGTGCCCTCGAAGACATGCTCGCTGAGCACGAAGCCATCAAGACCGAGGTAGCTTCACTCCGCGAACTCATGGACGAACGGAAGCGTGAGTTCGAGATGTCCCGACATGCCGCAGGCTCTCCATCCGGACACCATGATGGTCAACACCATGATGACATGCGGAACGGCAGTTATCAAGCAGATGACGACGATGCCGCCAGCATTCACACTATCGTTCCCCATGGTTTGGAGAGAGTAGAGGAGGAAGATGAGGACCAGTTGGTCGCTGAGGACGAGGACGACGAGGAACGTCGACGTCGTCGAGAGGAGCTTGGACGTCCGCGCACGCCCGAACCCACTGGAATGGGTATGGTGGAGGATGACGAGGATTCTCCAGACACGAAGCGCAAACATCGATCATCGTCACCGCTACAAGAACCCCACAACATCGCATCTGCTGCTGTCGACGGCTTGGTTGAGCGGTTGTCGGCGCTCAGTGGACGAATAGACACGGCAGTGGAGTTCAATAACTCCCTCCAAGCACAGCACACCGCCGCCCAGACGACCATATCGCAGTTGCAATTCAAGATTGCAGCATTAGAGGAGCTCGTGCAGGAGACTCAGTTACAGCTGCAACAGCAAAACTCTGCTCAGGAAGCTGCTCAGGCAGAGATTCTCAAGGCTATTCGTGAGCCTGCCCGTGATCCTGAACGAGAGGCCTTGACAGCAATGCTCAACGAATGGAAAAAAAATGTCGAGGGTCAATGGACCGCCGTTCAGGAGGAGTGGTCACAAGAAAGGGAGAGGCTCAGCAAGGCGAAGGAGGAATGGGAGAGCCGGGCACGGACGCTGGAACTGGGATTGGATGCCAAGATCAATGCTGGTGTGACATCACTCGCGGCGTTGCAACGACATGATCGGTTTCCGAACGGAGACATCAAGATCAACGGAGGCGGCCTAGTGACGCCACCAAGTCCTGTCAGTGTCGCCTCGAATCCCGGTCGGACAAAGTCACGACGTCGTCGATCAAGCTCTTCCCGAAGTCGTTCGAGATCAAGTTCACCCATCTCGTCGATTGAAATGATAGAAGGAGCGGTCAATGGGGACCATGACATTGGGTCCAACCCGGGTTCGCGACGCGTCTCAGACCAATATCGACGTTCGCGATCACCTTCTCCATCTATAGCGGAAAGTGAACCAGAGCTGTGCAGCCGAGTGCTGGAACGGGGTGCTCAGTATCCGATCACGCCTGCCCCATCGGTCAAGGACTCTCCTGAGCAACCACCATTGAATTCCTCGTCGGTTGTTGCGGTGGAATCGAAGGCGCAGATACCGTTGCGCACGTCTGGGGTTGTTCGTCGTCTCACGGTCTCAAATATGTTGCATCCGATAACCCATTTCTTGCAGTTTCATCTGAACATGACGACGGCCGTGGGCGTGTTGGTTGTCGGCATTGCGACGGCAGCGGTATTATGGAGAGTGAGACAAGATTAGGACATAAAAGTATGGAATCATCGTGGACGGTTCTCAATGGCATTCGTTATGACCAACTCCTTTCTCCGCGGTTTGATTACTTTATTATTCTTTTTTTCTCGCTGCTCTCGACCTTATTTGTGGCTTGTGAATAACCCTATGCAGCCTTTCTTCGTTATAATGACAGCACGACCATGTCCGTTTCCCGTTGGAAGCTTCAGGTCTTTCCGGCCGCCGGATACTCACTCGTTCGACAAGCGTAACCCATTAGTAAAGCACACCCATTAGTAAAGCCAAGCTCGCTTATCAATTTGTCAGCTACCGGCACTCGCCATGACTCGTCATCATTCACGCAACTGCCCCCCCGGACATATAAAAGCCTTTGTTGCGTGGTTGACCCTTAGATCTGAGCCCTTCTTACCCCCCATACCATAACGATGACGATCACCGTCAACGATCCATCCAACGGTGTCAACGGTGTCCATTCTCTCAAGAGACTCCCTTCCTCTCATGACGGCTTCGGCACGCTCGCGATCCACGTCGGTTCAGATGCGGATCCCGAGACTGGTGCAGTCATCCCCCCAATATCCCTCAGTACGACCTACAAGCAAGACGCCGTCGGAATCCACAAGGTACGTCACTGATTGTGCGATAACGAGACCTCCGCTCAAGACTCTGCCATCATAATGTAGGGCTTCGAGTACTCTCGTTCCGGGAACCCCAATCGCCAAGCACTGGAGAGCATGCTCGCCGCGTTGGAGACTGGGGGTGCCTATGCGATCGCGTTTTCCTCTGGTTCGGCTGCCACGGCCACCCTTGTGCAGGCCATAGGGCCGAATGCGCACATCCTTAGTGTGAATGACGTCTACGGCGGTACCTTCCGCTATTTGAAGCGAGTAGCTTCAGAAATTCAGGCTCTCGAGGTGTCCTTTGTCGATCTCGAGAGTGCCGACGACGATGCGATTCTGGCAGCGTTCCAATTGAATACCAAGGTACGTTATTCGCTAACGTTTTACCTAACCGGCTATTCATGCACATGGCCCATCGGCACTTTTAGCTTGTTTGGATAGAATCCCCCACGAACCCCACGCTTCGGCTCGTGGATATACCCCGCATCGTTTCCCTCGCAAGATCACACCCTTCCCGGCCCCTCGTGGTTGTCGATAACACCTTTCTATCTCCATTCTACCAATCCCCTCTTCTTCTCGGGGCCGATGTCGTCACCCACAGTCTCACGAAGTACATCAATGGTCACACAGACGTGGTCATGGGTGCTTTGATTCTGCCCGCCCACCACGCCCCATTCGCACAAAAGTTGCGTTACCTCCAGAACGCGCACGGTGCGATCCCGAGTCCGTACGACTGCTGGCTGGTTCAGCGGGGTGCCAAGACGCTCCATTTACGAATGAAAGCGCATGGGATCAATGCGTTGAGGGTGGCACAGGCGTTGCAACGCTCGCCGTTGGTCGAGGAGGTGATATACCCTGGATTGGCGTCACACCCGCGGAACGCGATTGCGTACCATCAGTTGGCGCCCCATGCCAAGAAGTTTGTTCATGCGTTCCAAGGCGAAGGTGAAGGGGGTTTCCCCTTTGGCGGCATGGTGTCCTTCCGTATTCGAGGAGGCGCGGCGGAAGCGAACGCGTTCTTGACCGCGACGCGGTTATTCACGTTGGCGGAGTCGCTCGGCGGCGTTGAGAGTCTGTCCGAGTTACCTGCGCAGATGACACACGGCGGTATACCCGAAGCAGAGCGGGCTGCGCTTGGGATTGGAGAGAACTTGATTCGCTTGTCTGTGGGGGTGGAAGAGACGGAAGATTTGGTGAGGGATGTGGAACAGGCGCTTGAGGTGGCAAATACGGTCAAGCGGGTCAACGGCGGTAGGCATTGATGGATGTATTGCTGTACATTTGCTTGTCGATCGCTCTCGACTTGTTGCCATCGTACATAACGTTGTATAATATAAACCCGTTCAGGACCGATATGCATCATGCGCTGGCGGGTAGTAGCACCCACCGCGGACGGACCAGAGGCCTTTGGCCGCGGCGTTGTTGAAAATGCTCCCATCACACGGTCTTTTTGCGTGGGCGGACGTCTCGTAGCGTGTAGTGCCCTTCATCTCTTTCCCAAGCGTCCCTGTCCCTTGTTCAGTTTTCCAATACTACAGCTTTGGCTCCCATGAGGGGCACCAAATTTGTTCCCATCTCACTTTTTTTCCTTTCGTTCGCGTCTGCATCCGCCTCAGAATCAACAGGTTTTGCAGGGCACAATGTCGAGATTATCGAGACGGCTATCTAATATCGACCGGCTCTTTAGTTGACGATCCCGTCATGGAACCCGAGGTGATGCGTCTCGTTGATCCTGTTCACGCCGCAACCCTTAGCACTCTTGAAGTCTGATGACTCAAGTTGCGGCTCAAGGAGCAAGGCCTTTCTTTCAATTCATGGATCTCCGAGTCACCGCGGACGCAAAGATATCTTTAGCCCGGCGGTTTCTCCCGCGAAGCAGGTTGGCGAGCAATTCACCGAGTTTGTTTGACGTGGTGTTCTCGGCGGTCTGAAGGGAGAGCGGCCCGATCTTCTGTGCCCCAAAAAAGGAAAAGGTCAACGAGCTAAAAGGGATGGTGTACTATTTTCGGTGGATTCTACGACAAATTGCTCGAGGTAGGCTTTGAAGGGCAACGTGTGTCTCCATATCCCGTTTGCTTCCGGTGATCCGTTCCGGACGTTCGACCCCACACCGGCCACCGGATGGACCTCAAGGATGGCGAGTTTTCGTTCGACGTGCGTATTTGATGTAAAAGTGCGAGTCCGGCCGAAAGCGAAGTAACTCGCGCATGTGCTCGCCGTCGCCGAAACGATCTAATGAGTTCCAGAGTCGTTTCGTTAGCGGCAGTTACTGCCTTTGGAACCCTGTACGTTGTCCCGACCTGATTGGCACCGGATTAGCGTAACGACCAACACTTGATGCGATGTGTTGCCCGCCTGTTGAAACCTCGCGGGTATTGCAGGGGTCAAATGAAATCAGACTCGTCTGCTGCGCAGGATATGGCTGTCAACCCTGGGGGTCACATCATGGTGAGAGATGATATGGAGGAGTACTTAGTACACTGATGAGTCCATCGGAGTCATAGCCCAGACGTTCGACACCGCTCCATGATGTGGAATACTCATGCAAGTGGGATCGTGTTGCAGGAGGTATATATTTAAACTGGGCGCAACGGTGGTAATCGAATGACCCGACGGGGAACTCGCTCAACCCAAATTGGGTCTTTAACTCCTCAGTATTCGCACCTTACAGTAATAGATGTGGGAAATTTGGGTACTTTCCACGATAAAGATTGGATCTAGACGGAAGGATTCGAATAAGACTTGCCCCAATCGTGGACGAAATGATGTGAATGAACTTTGTTAGATGGTTAGTGTCAAAGATGGTGGGATGACACACAACGTGGTTACCAACTTTGGAAGATGCGTTATGTTACGTCCTTCCCTCCAGGTTTTTCTACTCCAGTTGGCTTCCCGCCGGAATGGCCTCTCTGTGGACTCAAGTGCAAAAAGTTCAAGCTGGAATTTCAAGTTGGCACGAAACGCGTCTCGCCATGACACCACCTCCGGGATCCCTACAACGTTTATACATACCCTTCTGGTGCCCTCCGAATTCGGCCAAGCCTCGTGACGGCACCCATACATGTATGTAACATCCATTTCCCTTTCATCACGTGCGTGCTGGCGGGGGTTCGCCGGCGTGGACGCAACGGTGCTGTATCTGCGCGCCCTGGGAAATTATAGCGCAGACCATGATGTATCGGCCATCATGCTCAGCCTCGTTGACAATTATTTCGCGTTCGGGCTGCAGTATCATACGAGAATGGATCTCCGGTGCTCTTCCTGACTGACGCCACTCTTGTTTGCTGTAAACGATTTATATCAGGCATGCACATTGCCCAGCTGTACCCTCTGCTCTTTCCCTCCGTCTGGCATGTTTGGTCGGGTCTCCGTCGCGCAACAGTATATATCTGCAGCTAGCGATGGCACTGGCAAAATTCTCTGGCCCTTCTTCCGATGTCTCCTCAGAGTCGTGCTATTTCCTGGCGTCATCTCGCTGGCGCTTCTCTGCGTCCTCTACGGCGTCGCAGAGTACACGTTCACCGAACGGTACTTTGGGTTATACGACTCTGTCTGGAAACCCGCCTTTCCATGGAGCTGGCGCTTTTTACTCTTGTCGTTGTTCGTCGTGCCCGCGTTCTCGTTCCTCCATCTCACATGGCTCTTGGTGCATGCCCGCCAGTGGCGGCGACGCAGATACAACTCACGTGCGAGTCCGTCGCAAGGGTATATCATGCTGCCATGGAACGAATCGAACTCGGGGGAGAGAGAGAGATTAGGCGCAAGAGACGACGAAGACTGTGATTCGGCGGATATCGAAGGAGATGCGGGCTCATCGAGACCTCTCCAACATCAGGCATCCCACAATCTTTTTTCATCTGGCTGGTTCCTGCAGTTCATCCTATGGCTTGCAATATTGTGTATGAGCCTCTGGGTCGGGCTACGCTACCAACAGCCAGGGGACTTGCGGTATCTCCCGATCATCAAGAATGCCAATGCACGTCCTAGTAGGGCTGGATATGCGAACCAGGGTAAGTACTACCAGCCGAGGCTTTGTTCGCGATCACGTTCGCTGACCGACCTGTAGAGAAAATATTTATCGCTGCAATGTTTTACGATAATGAACGGGTTATCCCCTATTGGTCCGACAGCCTCATCAAAGCCATTCGTTACCTCGGAGAAGACAACGTCTTCGTCTCCATCCTCGAGAGCGGAAGCGGGGACCAAACGCCGACACTGCTCCAACAGCTCGACGACAGATTAGATGCCATGAATGTATCGAGGTGTATATTGACGCAAGACGAAGAGATCACGAAACCGGACGACATGAGCGGCAACAATCGCATTGAATTCCTTTCCGCTCTCCGAAATCGCGTCCTCGAACCCTTGGTAGAGAAGGGCGGATACGACAAGGTAGTTTTCTCAAATGATATTTACATCGAGCCGGAAACGATCATCGAACTCCTCAACACGGCCGATGGAGAGTATGACATGGCGTGTGGAATGGATTTCGGTCATTTTGGGTGAGCCTGAGTTTTGCCATTGTATGTATGCATTGACGTTTCGTATCGAGGCTATATGATATGTGGGTTCTCCGTGACAAGCATGGAAGACTTGGTAGTGGCATGTATGTGCCATTCATTTTCTTTTCCCGTGCGACGAAGGTGGAAGTTCACTTCACTATCAGATGGCCGTACTTTTTCAACATGGAAGACTATGAAGCAATGCAAACCGAGTCACCGGTGCCAGTGTTCACATGTTGGAACGGTATCGTCGTCTTCAAGGCCGACCCGGTCCTTCCCATCCACTTACGATCTAATCGTACTCTCTCGACCGATCCACTACCATTCGAGCTCCCCGCCACGCACCCGGCCGCCCACGATCCGTTATTACGCGGCCCGAACCCTGCATTAACACCTCCAGTCCGCTTCCGTGCGTCTGCGCCGGGAGAATGCTTCTCTTCGGAATCATTCTTGCTGCCCTACGACTTTAGACGCGTGTTCAATATGCAGCGGATCTTGGTTAATCCACGCGTCATCGTTGCGTATGACTGGAGGTACGTGTCTACAAGTTGGCGGTTTTCGTCTGTTATTCATGGACGTGGCGCCAATTTTGCTAATGGTGTTGCTCCTGGTATTCAACTTCTTCTGCACGACAGGTTTTACGTGTATTTCAAGTGGTTCATGAGACATCCAGTGCTCAAGTGGTGGATAGAGAAGATGTACGATGGGGCGTGGATGCAAAAGGATGTGATGGTTGTCGGCGATGCGAAGCAAGTCTGGCAGTGGGATGGGGGAGACTGTCATCCATGGTGGTGAGAAATCGGGCAGGTGATGAATTCTCAGAATTCGGTGTTCCTCGTTTTTTTTTTGGGTCATGCTTGTTCTTCCAGGAGTCCACGTCGGACATTGAAGGGAATGGTTGGTTTGGGATCATTATCATTGCGTTTATACCCGATGCAGGTTTCATAGCCCTAGAGCTTATTTAAATGGTTGAGTGCCAAAGGACGCACACTTACTTGCCAGTGAAGGCAGATAGACTCATTTCGTATCTCGTTCCTTGACATCATTGGTGGGAGGTGGTGGCGGTACAGGTCAAATTTGTGCCGCGTTCAGGCCGGCAGAGCGGGGTCGTACGCCAAATGTAGATTTAGAAGCAAGCCCGAGCTCCGCGTAGCATGTGGCGAGGACGGACCTGGTCGTTCCAGGTCTTTGGTTCAGGACTAGAAGTTAGCGTACGCTTGGTCCATTCCCGCGTTGGAGGATAGTTCACACAAGGAAATCCCAACCAAGTCAAAGTCTGCGGTGGACACGACATCCAGATTCCAGGGTGAGTTGAGGTTCTATGGGTAGTTTCAACACACGGTGGCAGCGGGCGTGTGACCGACTCGGAGACAGCCTCTCAAGATCTCACTTCGCTACTAGTTCTCCCTCTCTCTCCTCAGTGACCGGTCCGGGGGGTTGGCCAAAAGGGAATTGGTGGTGTCGCTCGACGTGAGCACCAGCACCGTATAGCTATTGTAGTCCCTTGCAAAACCCACTCAAGATCCAGCGTTCGAACAGTCATTCACGAACGTTCCAGGACCATGCCTATCCGTGAAGTAATGGAAGCATTCGATGAACACCTCAAAAACATTCCCACCCGATTCATTTATCTCGACGCCACACCTAGCATCATAAGCCGCGATGCAGTCAAACGGAAGCATGTCGCCGTTATCGAGTCAATCACGGAGGCAGACATCGAACAACATACTTCGTATGCGAACCAAAGCAGAGAAGACGTCATTCGAACCATCGTAAAGGGGGTTGTCAAGTACGCTGTCCTATCGCATACTTGGCAAGACGGTGGCGAATTCGAGTACCGACATATGATATCCCCGGATTCGGTACGCGATGGTCCTGGCTGGAGCAAACTTGCGCAGTTCATCCAACTCGCAAAGGTCACATTCAAGTGCCAGTTTGCTTGGGCCGACATGGTTTGCATTGACGGGTCACCCGGGGAACGGCAGGCAGCGGCCAAGTCCGGGTTTGACTGGTTCCGCAATGCTTATGTCTGCATCGTATACCTTGCGAGCACCCGTTCTCTCTCGGAGTTAGAACATGACAAATGGTTTCGTAGAGGATGGACTTTGCCCGAGCTACTCGCTCCCATAAGGATAAAGTTTTACGGGGCTGGATGGCAGCCTCTCAACGATGGATGCCCCAGAGCCGAGAATGATAAAGCAGACATGAACTTTCTTGATACGCTTTCGAAGGCATCTGGAATATCCGTCGGTGACCTGCGCTCCTTCCTCCCTGGTCCAAACAGGGTCAGAGAAAAGTTGACTTGGGCAACGATGCGGGAAACATCTGTACCCGGAGATGCAGCATACTGCCTGATATCAATCTTTGTTTCCCATATGGAGATTAACCAGTCAGACCCCGAGGAGCGCGAGAAGGCATTCCTCCGCTTGATGCTCCATATCATCCCTAAATCCCGCGAATGTGACGTCTTTGCGTGGGCAGGCCAACGTGCAAAAGACCATCCCGCGATACCCTCTTCCCCTGCCTGCTATGGCACGCAGCATCGAGACCACGAGCTCCATCAAAACACACATCGCTATCGTTTGTGCGGGGATCGCTCCTTTTCCCTTGGTTATGATCACCTCAGGATCAGGGTCATCTTCTTAGATGTTGTTCTCAAACAAATTTGGAGAACAGGATGCAGGGTCAAGTCGCGTTCGCACAAGGCTTCCGTCGACAAAGTCGAGCTGTTATCCAAAGTGGGCGCTCAGATGGCCATCGGCATCATCGACTACGATTGGACGGATGATCCGGACAAGGGTGAAATGCGCGGAGGAGAGCGGTATTTTGGCTTTCTGCTACAGAGGAGCTTCGTGGAGGCGAGGTGGGAGAAAGTAGACACTGAGAAGGTGGTCTTCCTCGAGAGCAGGGAAACAAGGAAACACGAGCTACAGGTATTGGATCTCTTGTGTTAGCTTCTCCGTCCAGCACAGCTACGGTACGTCATTTGAATTTCAGGCGACGCGCATCTCTACTGAGAGCATGCCATAGGGTATGTGCGAGGAAGGGAGTGCGCGGGCGCGCGCTGCTGCTCATCGACTTCAAGTTTATTGCCATTCCTTGTGTCCTTTCATCTTTTTACGTTTCATTTTGTAAGGTCGGAATCGTCATCATCGTGGGGAATATGGTTGCGTCAAGGTCATGCCGGACGAATCAGAGCGACAGAAGGCGACAGAGTGTGACGTCAGAGACCATATATCCAAGGATGGCGGGTGCCGGTGAGTGCTCTAGAGGCGCAATTGACGCGCGCACGACGGTGGGGGGGTCAATCAAAGGCGATGCAGTGATAGTAGCGACCCGAAGATCGTTGCGGGAGCCGCGACCTAGACACCATCACATGTCAACGCATCCGTGACTCACTGTCAGTCAGTGGACTTGGCCAAGCAGTCATGACCAGTGCCCGAGCCTCACTAAGAATCTTACTATCGCTCTAGAGGAAAGGAAAAAAAAAAGTGAATATGTATGACGGTTAAGCTATAGCCACAAAGTCACCAATTTTCTCCTTACGACTTCCTTCGTGCGAATGCTAAGGACCTTTCTAGTGCCGACCTTTTCCCACTTTCCATAGGGACTGTAAATCCCGGTTCCGAGGAGGAAGCAGACATAACTTGCATTTCCGTCTAGTTCCCCCATCTCGTCTTTCTCGCCATTGCCATCGGTCTGGTAACTGATGATACCAACCGCCCACTGAGAATAGAGCAAGAATCTGGTGTCGCAAACGACCTCTATGTCATGAAAGTACCTTTGGTCTTGTGAACCTGGGCAGAGCGTGAGGCGCTCGTAAGGGGGACCCGCCTCAGGGTCTGAGCCACGGTCAATCTGCAGCATCACCTCCACCAAGAGAACTTTTATCTCGAGTCCTTTTTTTGTCGTGGTGTAGAATGGATAACCATGGTCCCATGGTCGATGAACGGGACGTTCTGGGTCGAGTACAGAGGCATCAACCTGGCCCAGGAACTCTGACCCATAGCCAGAAGGTGACTCGGGGAATACAATGGTGTATGGTGAATGATGTCCTGCCCACGCGAAGATCTGCCATTCACGACAATCTTGAACGATCACTTCCATGAGGCGACGAAAGGCCCGTTTCCCTTCTCCGTATGCGATGGGCATACTGATGTCGAAAATCCCCAGGAGACAATAAGCAACGTCTTCCATTATAGTGGTTTCTCGCTTGGATGCCCAGACCATCTTCTCCCTCACATTGAAGAGGCCGGGGCTGAAGTAGCGAAGGTCGTAATCCTTGATGCCGGTGGTTCTCGAGACGGCTCGCATGATTTCGTCATTGTCCTTGTCATTTGGCCAGTCCTCGATGCTTCTAATAGGTGTCCAGTCCTTGCCGTAGAATTTGATCTGCACAGGAGCAAGCAGCTCCTGAAGCGTCCAGCCCCTCTTAAACCAGGGATCATTTTCGAGATCGTGCAGATTCGATGAGCCGGCAAGATGGACGATGCAGATTGCAGAGTTTCGATACCAATTGAACATGGAACGTATGGCTTGATCGAGCTCTGCACTACTTGCCCTGTTAATGCAGGCAGTGTCGGCCCATGCCAGCTTGCAGTCATGTGCCACCGCCATGGCGCAGAAATTCTCCAGCTTCTTGTACCCTGGCGGCGCATTCGTACCCGGACCACCCGTGCCCGCAAGCTTCACCATCTCAAATGTTGCCTCTTCTCCCGACCATCGGTGCGAAAAAATAGCGTATCTCAACATTTGGACGACAAGCCTCCTGACTACTTCCTCCCTAGAAAGACTCGGCGATTGGGCCGAGAGCGAAGCGATGGCCTCCTCTGTCACATAGTGTTCCGCTTTGAGGCTATCACGATTGATCAACTTGAAGTGTACTCTGCCTGCCTCGTCGTTATTGATAGATAATAGATGAGTGGGCATGTGACGGAAAACGTGGTGATAGAATATGCGAGCAACATCTTGATGTGGTGGTTTCTTCAGATCGTTGGAAGGTGAGACAGTCAGTCGGGCCCTCAAGCCAGAAAAGCGTTCACATACCACGTCTGACGTATCTACCATGATGGAATGGGAATGGAGGGGTGGGTGGTGCAGTAGTGGGAGGGATCCGCCGTACAAGATGAGGGATTTGGGGGAATACAGCAAGTGGCAAGCGGTGACGTACTTGCTAGCGAGTGTAAAACTTTGCCAAAGTCGCACAGTTGTCAGACCCGTTAGGGCGGCCATGCCACTGCGGCACTGGTGCCGCCCACTGGCATACAACGTCTGACTGTGGTTACAGTACCATGCTCCTGGGGGACGGATGACCAGGTTCTCGGCTAATCCACTCGCTGATTTGGATGCTTCTCACCTTGCATCATGTTGCATGTTGAAGGGCTACAGCTCGATGCATGAAAACACGAGCCTAACGCGGAGTTCAAGGTGGCAAATTGTGATCATTCCAAACGTATTTCGTTCCCTAACACAACCAGTTTGGAAGTCTGTCGTGGCGTCAAGAAAATATCTAATAGTAGGACTGACTGTGCACTTACCTGTCCGATCAGTCCCGTCGCTGGCGGGACAGTCCGACCACTATGTGGGTGTATGAGTCCTAAGAGACTGGTGACCTTTCAACCCCAATGCCAATGTTCGGAATGACGAGGGTCGCGATTTGACGATCGGCCTGCGTCAGAGCCGAGAAGAAAATAATTTGATAGGGAATCGAGTGCTACACCAGAGATGAGAGACGAATGAGCAATTCTGATCGGATTCGATGTCAGTTCCTACAGAGAAAGTGATGGAGGGCTACTTTGAGCTTTTCAAAGCAATACCTGTCATAATGTTGAAGCTAGAGAAAAATGTGGAGAAGACAGTGGCAGCGACACGTTAGTGTGTAGCTCCATCACGGTTCGTGGTCAGCAGTTGGGGAAGCTTGACTTGGGAGGGATGTGACGTAGGTTTTGTGGATTTCAAATGGCACACTCTATGTCACCTTCTTCTTCCTCGACTATGTATTTCGTTCTCAATTATGTTCTAACTCACTACAGTATGCGACTGTCATGGCATCCGCCGATCTTCCTCCAGGACCTCCACCCCCATCTGCCCTCACCCTCCCGCCATCTCCCAAAATTCACTGAATGTCGAGGACTCGTTATAAATGTGACAACGAAGTACTGGGGCAGGTACTCACACTCTGTCCTGCCTGCACTGCAGTTTCGTTGCCGTCGCCGGAACCAATAAATGGGCCCTGGTTCGCCCGGAGCGATTAATTACAGTGCCTACCTTTGGAACCCTGTACATCGTTCCACCTACTAGTAGGTCATATGGGATGTGACCCTATATTCAACTCCGCAACTTCACTACAATTTCGTCATCAGTTTCACGTCGTATAAACGTCACGGGTTATTTATACCTACCGGTGTACCATATTATATTCGTGTATGTAAGTGAGGCTCTGGACGTGATATTCAGGAAAGAATAGGTACAGGATAATGAAGATTCAAACCTCTGGTTTCCAGTTCACGAATCGCGAAATCGACGACTTCCCCTAACGAAGAAAAGTTCAGTTCATCGAATGGGCGGAGAAAGGGCATGACAAGGTATTGCCAATACTTTGGCTCCTGGTCGTCAGCAAAGTTTGCGAGCATTGCCACAGTGGTTCCCTTTATCTTTCTGATTCTCCAACGACCTAGATGCAAAGCGATCTTGACTTCATTCGGGTGTCAGTGAGTCGTGGAGTCTAGTAACTCTACCCTTTTGATGAACGCATCTTTTCCGTTTTCATCCCCCAGAGTGGCATCAAAGAGTGCTGCGTCACTTTCTAGTGCAGACAATGAGCGAGGAATGCACCAAGAAAGGGGGAAATAGATCCAAACCGCCCTGCTGTCTTCAAGGTACTATGCGAGGATTGGATTAGCTTCGAAATTCCAAGACACTCACTGGCAGGCTTTTCCACTCGGGGTGATAAAATGTAGCCTTTCTTTTTGAGATAAAGATATCTGTCTCCAAGAAATTTTCTCTTTATATAACGTCTCGTGGTGAGACTTTGGATACTTATTACGGACAGAGGAAGATCCTGGGCCCTGGGCATTGCTCGAGAGCGAGGAGAACACGGATACTAGCTGAGCACGAGTGCACCATTCTATCATCATTTGTCCAGGGATATAAGGAGTATCTCACCTCAGTGATTGGGAAGCCACTGAGGAAACCTCACCAACGTTCGGTGAGATTTCCTCGACACAACCCTTCGGTAACTGTATGACCGGGCACCTCCCGAAAGAGATGCTAATTAGACACCGTCTTGTGGCACAGTCAGTCCGTTACATTATGCATGCAAGCACGTTGTGTACCATGGCCAGTTTCCAGTTTACTATATCCCAACACTCCCCCTCAAACGGTATGGAGTAACAGAATGAGGAAATCCTGCAATGTTCCAAAATGAACCACGTGATTTATCCTGCCCTCTGATATGTTACACTTTCGGGCTGCAAGTTACGGAATGATGGTTCCGCAGTACTCTCACCACTGCCCATCTCGATTGTTGTGAACGACTATTTCTGGGATGCCGCCAGTGCGGGCGTATTCCATATTGCCCAGGTGTGCTCTCTACTTTTCATCTTCATCGATGCTTGGCTGGATCTCCGTCATGCAACGGCGTTTATTCGCAGCTAGCGACAGCAAAACCCTTCACTCCCTCTTCCGGTGTCTCAGATTCGTCCTATTTCCTCGCGTCATCTTGCTGGTCCTTCTCTGCTTCCTCTATAGCGTCGCAGAGTACAACCTCACCAACTGGCACTTTGGAGTATACGGATTCGTCTGGAAACCCGCCTTTCCATGGAGCTGGCGCATCCTATTCTTGTTGTTGTGTGCGGCGCCCGCGTTCTCGTTTCTCCATCTCACATGGCTCTTGGTGCATGCCCGCCAGTGGCGGCGACGCAGATACAACTCGCAGTCGAACCCGTCGCAAGGGTACGTCATGCTGCCACGGAGCGAGTCGAACTCGCTGGAGGAGAGAGAGCCATCAGGCGCAAGAGACGATGAAGACTGTGATTCGGCGGATATCGAAGGAAATGCAGGCTCGTCAAGACCTCATCGACATCCACCTTCCCAGCATCAGGCACCCCGCCATCTCGTTTCGTCCGACTGGTTCGTGCAGTTCATGTTCTGGCTTGCGATATTCTGCATGAGCCTCGGGATCGGACTGCACTACCAACATCCAGGGGACTTGCGGTATCTACCGATGATCAAGAATGCCAACGCACATCCTAACAGGGCCGGATATGCGAACCAAGGTACATTGCTTACCAGTCGAGGTAGTATTAGCGATCAACTTCACTAACCGACCTGCAGAGAAAATATTTATCGCTGCAATGTTTTACAATAATGAACAGATTCTCCCCTATTGGTCCGACAGCCTCGTCAAAGCCATCCATTACCTCGGAGAAGACAACGTCTTTGTCTCCATCCTCGAGAGCAGAAGCAAGGACCGATCTCCAACACTCCTCCAACAGCTTGATGACAGATTAGACGCCATGAATGTGTCGAGGCGTATAGTGATACACGACCAAGCGATCACGAGGCCGGACGACATGAGCGACAATGATCGCATTGAATTCCTTTCCGCTCTCCGAAATCGCGCCCTCGAACCCTTGGTAGAGAAGGGCGGGTACGACAAGGTGGTTTTCTCAAATGATATTTACATCGAGCCGGAAACGATCATCGAACTCCTCAACACGGCCGATGGAGAGTATGACATGGCGTGCGGAATGGATTTTAGTAATTTTGGGTGAGCCTGAGAGTAGCCTGCATTTCGTCATTGTATGCATTGACGTTCTGTGTCAAGGCTATATGATTTGTGGGTTCTACGTGATAAGCAAGGAAGACTGGCGAGCAGCATGTATGTGCTGTCAATGTTCTTTCCAGTACGATGATGATAGAAACTTACTTTAATATCAGATGGCCGTACTTCTTCGACGTTGAAGACTATGAAGCAATGCAAACCGAGTCACCGGTGCCAGTGTTCACATGTTGGAACGGTATCGTCGTCTTCAAGGCCGACCCGGTCCTTCCCATCCATCTACGATCTAATCGTACTCTCTCAACCGATCCACTACCACTCGAGCTCCCCGCTACGCACCCAGCTGGCCACGATCCGTTATTACGCGGTCCGAACCCTGCACTGACACCTCCAGTCCGCTTCCGTGCGTCTGCGCCGGGAGAATGCTTCTCTTCGGAATCGTTCTTGCTGCCCTACGACTTTAGACGCGTGTTCAATATGCAACGGATCTTGGTTAACCCCCGCGTGATCGTTGCGTATGACTGGAGGTACGTGTCTACAAGTTGGCGGTTTTCGTCTGTTATTCATGAACGTGGCGCAAACAATTTTTTCTGATGGTGTTGTTCTTGGGATTGACTCGGAACCTTTTTCTACGTGACAGGTTTTACAAGTATTTCAAGTGGTTCTTGAGACATCCAGTGCTCAAGTGGTGGATAGAGAGGGTGTATGATGGGGCGTGGATGCAAAAGGATGTGATGGTCGTCGGTGATGCGAAGGAGGTTTCGCACTGGGATGGCGGAGACTGTCATCCATGGACAGAGTGATGCATGTTTCTGGGTTGTACTCAATGCCATCAGAGCTTGATACCTGCGGTGAAGGACTTGCCATCCGTCGACTCGGAACAGGAGTACGGGGACATTATCGATAGTTACGTGGATGAGGGGCCATCGCTATGTAGGGTTGGTTTCGTTCCTTGGTACCATGGGCCACGAAAGTAACGGCGGTGGAAATCAATCGCTCGAGTTCAGGCCGGCCATGATAGATTCAGAAAGACGTGCTCCTGCAAGTTGCGTAAAATTAAGCGGTCTCTGAAATACAACCACGACTTCACACCGGGCAGCTTGTACGTTTCCGTCATCGCATACATGCTCGTCGTTCCCTCGTACGTCCCTGGGTAGCGCGTCTCCATGAGGATGATCGTCTGGGTGTACGTCGACGTCATTGACTGTTCTAAAGCCGTGACCGACGTATGTTTCTGTCACGGTCGACGTGGCAAGGCGATTCGCCACCTGTCTGTGTACACGGGTAAATCGTGCGTTAGAATTAGACTTTAGGCACGAACGACAGGCAGTTGCGGACCCGGGGGTTGTGCCGGAGAACGAGGTAGATGCCGAGCGGATGACATTTGTAAGTTGGACGGGACGCTATTAGCGTGTAGGTCGTGCGATGGGGGGGAAGGTTTGAAACTACCTCGGAAGGTGTGTTATCGTACGAGGTGGCCCCCGAGTAACGAACCTCGCCGATGTGACGACAGCTCGGTCGCAGACGATCGTATAAGCGTGGTAAACTCGAGCCCCAGACTTTGGGGTGTGGACCAGAACAGTTACATTTGGAGTCGGGAGGCTGGAAAAGTGTATACCATCGTCGTGATCGTAGCACGGAACGTCGTGGAGGACCATACTTACCTTTCGATCAAGAACGGAAGGGATTGTGGCACGATACAGTTCAAAGAGTCTTCAAACAAGCTCCGTGACGATACACAGCCATCGGGTTCACTAGGCCCAGCGTGGAGCTTGGATTCCGGCTGGATCATGTGTTGAACGCGCTTTCCGACTGGCTGACTATGGTCCGTAAGGGCTTCCAGCTCGGCATATGGTTTAGGGACTCACCGGGGTCTTCAAAGCTGGCTTTCTTGGTGTCACTACAAGTGTAGAGTGTTGCCAGGCATGGGTGATCATGCGAGGAACTTGAGTCATGGGAAGTGCAGGTCCCAGGACAGCCTGGCGTTTGTTCTGGCACTTTCTCCGTCAGCGTGGTACGCCAGGTTTTCCTCGTACAACGTGAGCACTGACGTTGTTAATCTGGACTTATGAGCTATAGCCTGCATCGACGATGCAGCATGGCAAGCCGCCGTTGCGCTGAGATGGTGCTCGTTTGCCGACCCGTCTCAAACATTGATAAACAATGTCCCTGGCGACGAACTTGCTTGCAAAATTAGACCTGGATGAATGTTCCAGACGTGGTGTTGTGATAGCGATGGCGACGGGCGAGTGTGTAGCTGTACGTGCTCAGCACGTTGGCGAGTTCGGAACAAGCTGGAACGGCCTGACAATCAAAACGACGGCGGATTGACGTATTCATTAAAGGGGGCAACTAAGCGAGCGACGGACCGAGTCCGTTCCCCACTCAAATTAGCGCGTCCTCGTCCACTCGCAGAAAAGTCGACTTTTTCGCACCGCCGATCTCTGCCGTTTATCAAATTGGACGGGTCGTGATAGTATCCAGTTCGGTCTCGCAGTCGCCCCTCCATCCCAACCATGAGCTCCGATGCGCTCGTCAGTCCGTCCACGACCCATCCCAAACCGTCCACCGGTCCACCCCTTGCAGACGCCGTCGTCAGACCGTTCACATCGCAAGGCAGTACGTTTGGCAGCCCGTTCCAACCCGCCACACGCTCCTCCGACCGTCCCTCCACAGCACACGATTCGCCCGCCAATCCTCCAAATGCCAGCTTTGGTCCCTACATCTCCGCAAGCGCGCGGACGTCTTACACAAGGGTCGATGTCGACTCGTTGGCTGCGCCAGTCTATCCTCCACTGCCATCCCTCCCCATTGCGATTGTGGTGCAGGATGTCCCTGTCCTTGCTACTGCTGTTGCTGGTGCCACGACCCTCCCTGCCACGACTGCGATCACCACCACGACGACAACGACGCCGACCCCGGACCCACCAACGAACGGTGCACAGACCCTCGCCACCAAACCCCCCATCCCGCAAACCCTGCAAGTATCGCTGACGTTCCTCCTCGTTTCCGGGCTCCGCAAATCCCAATCCTTTGATCCAGAAACGACAGTCGGACGGGTCAAGGAGCTCGTATGGAACGCATGGCCTGCGCGTGATGCAGGTTCGTCGTCATTTCCGTTCCGACTGCGTCTGTTTCTAATCTCTCTTTCTGATTGCCTTCGGCCCGCTCCGCTCCACCCCCCTGGATTCTTGTCTGGTTTAGATTGGCAAGATGAACGCCCGCCCGCGCCATCCTATCTCCGAATACTCTATCTGGGCAAGATATTGCAAGATGATGATACGTTACTGCGTACGTGATTTGCTTGCCTACCTCTCCCGCGTCTCCGTTGTCGATCGCGTGGTGTTTCGGTTTCCCCGGCGCCAAGAGGTCAACGATATCGACTTTATGGCCTGTTCCGCTCCCCCCCATAGCTGATCGACGTTCTACAGGCGTCGGATTCACAACCTCGCTCCCCTCCGCATCCAACACCACCCCAACGATCGTCCACCTTTCCATCCGTCCTTACGCACTCCCCTCGGATGATCCCACACTGAGCAAAAAGAAACGGTTGAGCGTCGCCGTCGGGAGACGATTCTCGACGGTGAGCGTCAGTGTTGGCGGTGGAGGGAGGGACATCGAACATGGGACGGAGGACGAGGCAACGCGAGCGGGTTGTTGTGCGGGTTGTACCATTTGTTGACGGTCGCACCCTCTCGGACATACGCGCGCATGCAGGGACGACCGTCGGAGTCGCTCTTCCGTCACAATCATGGTACGCGCATGCGTGCATCATGCATGCGCCCGTGGATGGATCAATCAACTATGTGGACATGTCTGATGCTTTCTCTTTATGATCTTTCTATTCCTCTGCTCCTTGCGTCGGGATAGTGGATATCGTTGTCGATCGTGCGTATCAGCGACGTTCTCTTCATTTTTCTCTCGCCATAATCTGGGATTGTACTTTTCTTTCGGATGGTAGTCAGTACATACACATACATGCCTCGTATAACGTCCATAGTCGTCGATGGCGTCACCTCGACATTCCTCCCCGAATAGGTGACATCGTCTTGATCGTTTCAGCGATGACAGTTCACTTCGCTTCGGATGCACTTTCCCATGTCCTCGGTCCTATATTTGGGTTTCCGTTCGGTTGTGCTGCGAGTTCGTACCAGCTGTAGCACTGAGCTTAAAAGGCAACAACCGGGCCCAAAGAAATGGCGGACGCACATATACAAGTATTTATTTATTATCCAACCTCGCATGCATCCCATCGCGTCCAACGACGTTGGCGTCCGTGCCACGGGGGGCTGCTCTACACCCACCAAGCTTCGGCGTTCCACTCGGAAAGAAATTTGTCTTTTGATGAACACGTGATGAGCTTGGGTAGGGTCTTTGGATGCCAAGGGAGCCGGGGGGGGGGGGGGGAAACATGTCATGTTCGTGCGCACTGTGTCTATGCGTCGGAATCGCGTGAGTGGAGAGCGTGAGGACGGAGACACGAGACGCTACCCCTTTTTTTGTCGGCGGTGAGCACAAGGATACCGATATCGACGTCGTGGGCAAAGTTGGGTATCTCGAGTCGATCGGGACTCGCGTTCGTCCTAGACAGTGGGTGTCGTATGCAACCATCCCCCTTTCTTGCCAGTGCCAGTGTGTCGTCGATTCAAGACACTTGGCCGAACGAGACGAACAACATGTGTTCTCGAATGGATACAGGGACTGGCCCAACGGCAGTCTGCGAGAGGGTCCAAGGGCTAGTCTGCGAAAGGACCCAGGGTGTGACCGAAAGTACCACCTTGAGCGGCGGCGCTTACCCGGGGTAACATAGGGACCTACTTTATCATGTCGAGTGCATCAAACCACCCCCACCTGGCCATCGTTCGACATCCCCACCAAAGAGAAACTCAGGCACGCAAAACAAACACGAACGTCGTTCTCGGAGGCTTGTCGCGCCCCATCGTCGTGAGAGATCCAACGGGCCAAGTCTCGACGCGAACAAGGAAACGTTGTCAGGGGGGGGGTTGCGAACGAACGCGGTGACCCGTCTGACGTGGAGGCGGTACTGCGGTGCTGGAGAAGACGTTCGGCGATGTTGAGAATGCATGCAGAAGGTGATCAATTTGAATCTCTTACTATACTGTCGGGTGATTCAGCAAAGGGTTCGATCAAGCTGGGCCCGCAAGGAAATCGGATAAAGATAGCGCAGGTACCTGCCCCGTCCGCTGAGGGTACTCTTTGGGTAGCCGTTCTGCAGTCAACAGGATCAGATGACCTCCACGGCAATACGGTGGACTTGGACTTGACTCCGAGTATCCGAGTCGTCAAAGACCAACACGAATTATGGATAAAAAGATCAGGGCAGAGAGGGGCGAAAGCAACACATATAACAGGTCGATCCCCGTTTATGTGTAGTTGCCTCGAACTCACCGTGTCATGCGTCAGCGTCCCACGAGGCGCCTTTTGATATGCCGCTTCCTGAATCCAAACATTAGTATTCTCCCATTCCAAGTAGTCACGATGACTCTCCCACTCTGGTGTCTGCCATGGTCCACGACTGGGAAATGTAAGACTCTGGGGAATGAGTTCCGTGTGGCCTTGTATAAATCGGATTTGGTCCTCCCAGCACGAATAAACGTGTTGCGCGCTTTCTTTCCTGCTATTCGAGATGCTCGGAAACGACCACATCCTTGGAAAGCATCATGAAAGTTCAAAGAAACGTTTGACCACGATGGCTGCTAATATAGCCTGTCCAATCTAAAAATCAAAAGGTTAGCGGAGAACGGGGTGTGGGAGAGCGGTACATCCGACGCTTTGTTCGTTTGGGTCGTTTGGGTCGTTTGGGGCGCCTATTTCGCGTTTGCCACGTGCATTTCCTTTTTTATCGAGCGAAAACCATGTGGCTCGCTTGCAGGGAGTCCTTTGTCCGTTCAGTAGGGCGCGGATGCACTGCCACTTGCCTTTTTCGGTGTCTGCTCACACTTTGCTGTTTCGACTCTCTCTTTCCACCACCATAACCCAACCATTGCAACAACTCCCCTTCCTGGACCTTCCTATATCAACAACAACTCATTCACCTGTCTGAAATTGATTTTATTTCACTTTTGTGAGTTCAATGCCCTACTAAATCATGTTTTGGCTATGATCTGATAAGAGATTCATCTACTGATAAGGGTTTTTGCTGCTGGTATGGGTCTATCTGCTGTTTCAATGGCCTAATATCCATTCATAGGACATTAGAGCTACCAAAAAGTGACTGAGAGTGAAAGTGTAAGCCTTTGGATTAGGCACTTGACCTTTGTTTTGCTACAGTGTGTTGAGAGTGAGAACCAGTTGGTTTGGAAGAAGTGTTTGATCAAGTCTCTACTACCTAGCTTCACAGATTCAACTCTGTGTGTCCGCTGGTTGCCCAGAGACCTCTGATTCCACTACAGAGTAGAGACTGATTGGAGGCTGCCAAGGAGACTGACAGGTCTTTGATCTGTTCTTTTCTTCTTGCTGTTACCTTTCACTTTGTCTCAGGCATTTTGCCTTTATCTCTGTCATACTCCTGCCCTGGTTGCCATCCAGTTAACTCTTGGCACTACTGTGTAAGGCAAAGTGATTGTGTGCATCCTTGACTACCTTTTTGAAGACCCTTTCTTGGACCTTTCTTTCTTGGACCTGGACCTTCCCCCTTGGATTGGACTGCCCCTGGATTGGACCCCCCCTGGATTGGACCCCCCTTGGATTGGACCCCTTTTGTATTGGACCTAACTTGGATTTCAAAATCTCTAACCATTGATTTAAGATGTAGGTGTTTTTAAATTCTTGATTGATATCTTATATAAAATTTCTATTAGGTCTACTCCTCCCACCTCCCCCCAACGTGCTCAACTTGCTGGTCGCCAGGCTGAACGTGATCAATGTCAGCTTGGTTCCCCACCATCCCATCGTCAACCTCATCCTGCCATTCAACCTCCATCAGATATGCTCCCTGCTTTAATAGTATGTTTATTTTAATCTTTTACAACAATTAAGTGGCTAAGTGTAAATGTTAGATGCATCCTCCTGTTCCAGTTCATCAATATCCTGGAATACCCCGTCATCAGATTGCACATCATGACATGCAACGTATGTATAGGGACCACATGGCTCCTCCTATCAATATGCCACCACCACTCCCTCCTCCAATGTTGCCTCAGCCACCTATATATCCAAATCATCCACTACCTTATCAAGCATTTGTACCTCCTCCTCCACAACCTCAGCATTTTCCTCAAATAGGTGCTCAAGTGGACTACAATGCTCGGTTATTGGAAGGCTTTAGTCAAACCCATAGCAGAAGGCACAATCAAAGACGCAATCGTTCCTCTATTGCTCATTCTGTACCGTCCTGCCCTGCCTCCCCCACAAAATCTACAAAGCCATCAGCATGTCATCAATTTTCAGCATGAGGCAGAGAATCAGAGATATGTGCAAGCTCAGCAGGCACAAGAACAAGAACATTCTATAAGGTTGCAACAATTACAGCATCAACAGCAAGAGCATTATCACCAAATGCAATTGCAACAAGAGCTGGTGCAAAGACAAGAACTGGAGCATCAAAGGCATTTGGAGATTCAACAAGAAATATTAAGACAACAGCAGCTACATCATCAAAGAATTGTTGAGGAGCAGCAACAAGCATTGCAAAGAGAGCAGCTACATCACCAAAGAGTTTTTGAGGAGCAGCAGGTGGCATTACAACAACAGGAGCTACATCGTCAGAGAGTTCTTGAAGAGCAGCAAGAGGCCTTGCAACAACAGCAGCTACATCATCAGAGAGTTCTTGAGGAGCAGCAACTGAGACTACAGCAACAAGAAGAGGAGCATGAGCAGCAAGAGCAGCAAGCAATTCAACATATGCAACAGCTTTCTCAGGCTTTGCTTGGACAAGCCTTGGCAGAATATAGTCAGGGCTCAGCAGAACAGTATGACCAAGATCAGGAGAGACAACAGTAAGCATCTGCTTATTATATAGACTATGATATCTCTAATCCATACTTTATTCAAGATCTTCCATTCCTGATTCTGATTCATCTTCTGCTGCTTCTTCAGCCAGATCATCTCTATCTAGGCATTCATCACTGAGACCTCAGTCTTCCAATCCTGGTGCTGCATTTGATCCAGATCCAGATGACTCCAGCTCCAGCTCTTCTAGCAGTTCTGATGACTCTAGCTCCAGTTCTTCCAGGAGCTCTCATCATTCCAACAATCCTCAACCTCCTGTTCGTATTCCTCCTGGTGGCAGACCATATGCTGAGCCTGTTGAACCCCACTCTCTGGGCCCCATGAACATCCAATGTCCCAATTGCCATGCTTTCCATTTTATGGTTGAAAAGCTTACCAACTCTGGCATTCTTAATCCTCGCTTTGGCACATGCTGTCTTCAAGGTCAAGTCAATCTTCCCCATATCCAGCAATGGCCACAGGTTCTTCAGGATCTCTTTGATGATCCTCAGGATTATAGGCAGTTCAAAAAGAAGATTCGCCAATATAACAATACTTTGGCATTTACTTCTATGGGGGTTGATGTGGACAACCAAGCCATTCAGGGATCTGGA
>JBBPRS010000179.1:0-44619 GCA_038093155.1 Boletus huronensis | reverse complement strand
CCCCGCCCGCCCATGGCCACCGCCGTCCCCCAGGCGACGACGACGGGCGACCTAGCCGACTTGCTCGCCCTCTCGTCACCCGCTCAGCTACACCCCACCGACGACGCCATCCTCGCCGTTCTCACAGCCCGTTTTCGTGCAGATTTGCCCTACTCAAGGGTCGGCTCAACCGCCCTCGTCGTCGTAAACCCCTGCAAGACCCTCGCAAACGTCAACGACGCAAGCGCAAAAGAGTACGAGGAAAGATGTTACAAGGACACCAAGCTAGGCTTGGCGGATTCCCGACGGCCTCCTCAGCCCCATCTATATGAGCAGGCCGCAAAGATTTACCTTCTCATGCGAAGGAGAATCGAATCTCAGGCCGTCATCGCTCGGTATGCCCCACTTCATTTTCCTCTCCGTCATTTTTGACGCAGGTCCCCCAGTGGCATCTCGGGCTCAGGAAAGACGGCCAGCTCCCGGCTCCTCCTAGATCAAATTCTTCGTCTCTCCGCCCACTCCAAGCGTGAGGGAAAGATCGTCGAGCAGATCAAGGCCTTCTACCTGCTCCTCGATTCCTTTGGCAACGCAAAGACTCTCACGAACCCTAACGCCTCACGACACACACGCTATACTGAACTCCACTTCAACGATCGTGGTCGTATTAGCGCAGCCAAAGTTCTTGCTTTTGGCCTAGACAAGTCTCGCCTCGTTCGTCTCTCACACGAAGAACGCTCCTATCATGTATTCTATCAGCTTTTGGCCGGCGCAACCCCCATGGAGAGAGATCTCCTCGGCCTCGACGGGCCTTCGGATTATGCCCTCCTCGCATCATCCGGCTGCTACCGTCTCCCTGCCGGTCCATTCAGCGATGATGGTATTGCCATGGATGACCTGCGGGATGCTCTGAGAACGCTTGGTTTCAAGTCCAAGCACATATCATCCATCTTCAGTGTCCTTGGCGCCATCCTATTGCTCGGAAACATCGAGTTTGGAGAGGCAGATGCCCAGGACGTCTCGGCCTACGTTGTCAACATGCCCGTGCTCCAGCAAGCTGCAAAGCTGCTCGGAGTCTCCGCAGAAGAGTTGGCCGAGCCCTTGACTCTCAAGACGACCTATGTCCGCAAGGAACTCTTCACTGTGTTGCTCAATGCGACGCAGAGTGCAGCACAGAGAGACCAGTTTGTGCAGGATCTTTACGCTATCCTCTTTGCGTTTGTGGTTGAGACGGCCAATTACAAACTCGCACCCCTTTCGCAGACATCCTCGTGTTCTGCCACGCAGATCGTGCTTCTTGACCAGACCGGTTTCCAGACTCGCGGTGCACCGGCTATTGGAGCAACTTCACCCCTTATCACCGCTCATCTGAGCGGCTTCAATGAATTCTGCTTCAACTTCACCGATGAAATGGTCGAATCACATGTACTTCGTAGCATCTTCGACGATAACTCGGGCTTCAATGGTCGAATTACCGCTGATGGCATCTCCTTACCCGCCGTCGTAGCGATGGACAACCCAGCCTGTGCGGAGCTTCTTCGCGGAGCTTCCGTCAGCGAACGTGGCTCCAGGAAGCCTGGTGGTCTCCTAGGCGTGCTTGACAAAGCGGCCACGTCTTTCAAAGGTGGGAAGGGCGATGCTCAGCGTGACGACGAGCTGCTGCAGGACTTGGCCTCCAAGTTTGCTATTCATTCATCATTCGTTTCGCCTACCCCCGAGGACAGGCGGTCGTTCGGTATCAATCACTACGCGGGTTCTTGCACATACGACATTTCCAACTTTGTGGAGAAAGATGCAGATCTCCTTGATCCTTCCTTCGTCACCCTCTTGCGTGGCTCGTCAGATTCTCTGGTTGCTAAGCTCATGTCTGGTCCAAGCTTATCTACAGAGAAACACCAGAGTGATCAAGATACGATCGTTCAGGCACAAGTCTCCTCTCGTCCTCTCCGGAGTGTCACGCCCTTCCCTGGCACGCAGCTCGAGAACTCACGTTTGAACCCCAGCAAAATATATCCGGTCACCACGCAATTAAACCAGACGTTATTGGATGTCCTTTCCAACCTCGAGAATGCTCGCCTCTGGACGCTCAATTGCATCCGTCCTAATGATAATGGGTTCTCCAACTCTCTCGACAAGCGTCGTGTTAAAGGGCAAATTCATGCCCTAAACCTCCCAGATATGATCACCCGGCGGTCTGTCGAGTTCGTTGCGGAGTTTGACCAAGCGGAATTCTGCGAGAGATATCGCCCAACCATGCGTGGTTCCGATGCGGAGCGCATTCGACAGTGCGTTCAATCGAATGGATGGCTGGAAACTGTGGACTTTGCAATGGGACACCAAAAGATATGGTTGTCATATTCTGCATGGAAGATGGTGGAAGACGTCCTGCGTTCCGCGGAAAAGGAGCACAAGAAGCTCACACGCGAAGAATCGGAGGAAGATGAAAGCATCATGTTGGATGATACGACGGAGTACCTTCAAACGCCTGCGGAAGATAGGCAACATAGATTTTTCGACGAACGAGCAGTCACTCCGTATCAAGACCCTCCTCGAACGCCCAGTGTCTATGATGGCTACGGGTCTGCTCAAGTTCCTTCTCCCAGCTACCCCTACCCCGAGGAGACCGCGTGGGACAAGAAAACGGAGGGTTATGATCCACTGCCTCCCCTACTTCCCAAGGGTGCGGACATGACGGTTGGCAATGCCCCTGAGGCCTTCGAAGAACATCTCCCCACTACTCGGGTTCGACGATACTGGCTCTTCCTCGTCCGAATTTTCACGGGCCTCATACCGGACTTCGTTTTGTCGTTCGTCGGCCGCATGAAACGGCCTGATGTTCGTCTAGCGTGGCGGGAGAAGGTGACCATCTTCATTCTCATCCTCCTGGCCAACGCCCTGGTTCTGTTCTACATCATCGCCTTCGGTGTTATTCTCTGCCCCAATTTCAACTACGCGTGGAATTATGATGAAGTTGCGCAGCATGCTTCGACGACTGATTACTGGGTATCCATTCAAGGCAAGGTGTACGACGTCACCAACTTCGTGAAGGGCGATCACAGTGATATCACCGGGAATCCGAGTAACAACGCGGCCACACTGGCGGCTCTAGCAGGCGCGGATTTGACGTACTATTTCCCACCACCCCTTTACCTGGCGTGTGCTGGTCTTGTCAGTGACCCAACGATGCACATCAACATCAAGAACACAACGGAATTCGTGTATCAGCAAGCTTCGCATGCATCAGGCGCAAACGCACCCACTACTCCAACAGCCCTCGATAGCGAAAGCTGGTACACGCAAACGTACTTGCCCGGTATTAGCCCGTTCTACAAGGGCACATTGGTTTGGGAGACTAGTGATATTTACGGTCAGGCGAATGACACGAACATTCAGCGGTGGGTACAGTCCACTTTACGGCGTACTTGCTCATTTTTGACTGTTGTGTAGGATCTGGGGCATATACAATAGCGCCATCTACGACTTGACCGACTACGTGTATACATTGACGACCACCGAGCTCAATATCGCGAAGTACAACTTCCTGTCAGCTGACCTCGTTTCCGTATTCCAGCAGCAAGCAGGCACAGATATCACGTCGTCGCTCAACAAAGTGCTGGATGCCATGGACTCAACGAATAGGACTGCCAGCATGGATTGTTTGAACAATGCCTTCTATTGGGGTCAGACCGATTTCAGGTACACTCCTAGGTGCCAGGTTCAGAATTACATGCTTTTGGCTTTCTCCAGCCTTATCATGGCGTCCATGGGGTTAAAATGTAAGTGGCGGTGCATGACAGAGCAATGCTTTCGAGCCTGACATGTCGAATAGTTTTGGCTGCGTTGCAACTTGGAACAAAGCGTTTCCCCGAACGTCTGGACAAATTCGTGCTCTGCCAAGTCCCTTGCTATACTGAGGGCGAGGACTCTCTGCGTGGTACGATCGACTCGCTGGCCGCATTGGATTACGACGATAAACGGAAGCTGATTTTCATCATCTGTGATGGCAATATCATCGGTAGTGGCAACGAACGACCCACGCCCGACATTGTGTTGGACATCTTCGGCGTTGATCCTGCGGCGCGAAACGCGGAACCTTTCATGTTCAAGTCCATCGGGGAGGGGTCTCAGAAGCTCAACTACGGGAAGGTTTATTCTGGCTTGTACGAGTTCGAGGGTCATGTCGTCCCGTAAGTCCGGTTCACCTCTGACTTTACCAGCAACTGATGGTACCTTTTCCAAGGTATTTGGTTGTGGTCAAGGTCGGCAAACCGACGGAGCGCTCGAAGCCTGGTAACAGAGGGAAGCGTGACAGTCAGATTCTGCTCATGCAGTACCTCAACCGTGTGCACTTCAATGCGCCGATGGCGCCCCTGGAACTGGAGATATACCACCAAATGCGCAATGTCATCGGTATTGACCCCACGTTCTACGAGTACATCTTTACTATCGATGCCGATACCGTGAGTGCCATCGATACCGAAGTAGTTTCGCTGTTGATGTGCGTATGTTGCAGGTTGTCACACCTCAATCATTGAACAGGCTCGTTGCTGCTTCCATCGATGACTCCAACATCATTGGTATTTGTGGTGAGACAAAGTTGCAGAACGAGGAAGGCTCTTGGTGGACGATGATCCAGGTAAGAGCCTTTGATTTTATCTCGTTCTTCCATCTGACACGTTCTAGGTTTACGAGTACTACATTTCCCACCACCTCGCCAAGGCTTTTGAGAGTCTGTTCGGTTCCGTGTCCTGTCTCCCCGGATGTTTCACCCTCTACCGTATTCGTACCGCTGACAAGGGCCGCCCGATCTTCATCTCCAACCGTGTCATTGACGAGTATGCCGACCCCAATGTCGACACGCTTCACAAGAAGAACTTGTTCTCGCTCGGTGAAGATCGGTTCTTGACGACGCTCCTCATGAAGCACTTCCCCTCGTTCAAGACCAAATTCCAACCAGATGCGGTCGCTCGGACCATGGCGCCGGTCTCGTGGCGAGTGCTGTTCTCACAGCGTCGTCGTTGGATCAACTCGACCATCCATAATCTGTGCGAACTTGCTATCTTGCCGGAACTGTGTGGCATTTGCTGTTTCTCGATGCGGTTCTTTGTGTACCTGGATCTCATTAGTACTTTGGTGGGTACCACGCGTTGTGTACATCACTGAATGTTCCTGACCGTGTCTGATCTCATTCATAGATCCTGCCTGCCACCGTCGTTTATGTGAGTTTTTTTTAGAACCGTTGATCCGTCGCGATGCTCACCTGGACATGCAGCTGGTCTGGCTGATCATCGAAGTCTCGACTGGACAATCTGCGATACCTATCATCTCCATTGCTATGATTGCGGCTGTTTATGGTTTGCAGGTACGTCACCTTTGGTGCTGGTTTGGAGTGTGCTGAGCGAATCGCGATGGTCATAGGCTCTCATCTTTATCGTCAAGCGCGAGTTCATGCTTGTTGGTTGGATGGTTGTGTACCTCATTTCGTGCGTAATGGTTTTCATTTTAAATCCAAATTTACTCTGACATGCGCCTTTAGCTACCCGGTTTACAGCTTCTTCTTGCCTTTTTACTCCTTCTGGCGCATGGATGAGTTTGGTTGGGGTAATACTCGTGTCGTCCTTGATGACGGAAAGAACAAGAAGGTTGTCAGCGACGCCAACGAGATGAAATTCAACGAATCCATGATCCCGTACAAAATGTGGAGTGGTCAGTGGCATTCGTTGACTATTGATTGGCGGGCTTCTGACTGTGCGTGTAGAGTACGAAGCTGAGGCTTGTGTGGATGGCCTGTCCAGCAACTCGATCAGTGCTGAGCAGAACCCCATGAACTCCAAGTACCTTCCCGCGCCAGTCCCACGTCACCCTGACTCGCAACGCCCCTCTGTGTACGAGTTCCAGTCCGAGGCAGGAGACTATTACCGTGATACCAACGCTGTGCAAGATCCCCTTCGAGGTCCCACGTCGCGCCCAAGTTCTCGTGCCGTGTCCGACTACAACCGAGCGACGGTAAACTTGAGGCAATCGGCCCTCCGTAATCCGTCGCAGGAACGTCTGACGATGGGTACACCGGTCAACCAGCTCGGCACTCTTGGAAGTGCGTACGGCAGGACACCTCCCCCTCCTGACCCCCGCATGACGGTGAATTCGGCGCTCATGAGCCGTTCCATGTCTCCTGCGCTGAGCTTGGGAGGTCCTTCACAACCCACGCTCAATGCCATCCGTCCTACCTCTACTTTCTCCATGGCGACGACCGTGTTTGCGGGCCCGAGCAACAACCCAAATCCGTCCGACGACGAGTTGTACGGAGCCCTCAGGACTTATTTGAGCACCCAGGACTTGATGACTGTGACAAAGAAGTATGTGTGCTCTTTTCGTGTTGCTGGTCCGTTGCTGACCACGCGTGTAGAACTGCTCGGGAGGCCATGGCTGCCCGATACCCGAGAGCGGATCTGACGCTTCGCAAGGACTTTTTGAACCAATCCATCGATAATATTCTTTCGCATTCGTAGATACTTTTGGACCTAATCCCTTCTCTTGGACACTCGTTGTAGTACGACATTCCGTCGGCAGGACGTTTAGGTTTCCTTGGACACGTTGCTCTGATGTTCGGACATCCGTCATTTAGTCACTATCTCTCCACATTACCCATTGTGCTTTCATACATGCTTTGGACTTTATAATTGAATAGTTGGACATCGTAATGATCCATTACCAAGCTTCCTTGATGTTAGGAAAGTAACATACACAAATTAAGACAGCCCGTCCACACATTCATGTCAGTCGGATGACGAACACCATAAGAATGAACGCAATCAACACGACGATGACACTCATCATCACCAAACACGTCGTGCTTCCACTCTTTCCCCTGAAATCCCGCAACCGAATCCGCGCTTGCTTGATAAACTCAAAGTTGCCCTCGACTTTTTCCTGCATGGCGTCCACGACAGACCTGTCCTTTTCCAACGACTCGGAGAAATGCGTGGCGTTTCTGCGGAGTTGAGTCGCCATCAAGGCGAGCTGCTCTGAGAGTTCCTCCTGGAGCGCGCGCGAGTTTTGGAGGATGGTTGGGGTGGCGGTGATTTTTGAGGAGGACGGGGCGGCGAGGGAGGGTCCTGCGGGTGCGCTCGACGCGCTGCGAGACGGTCCTGGAACTGGTTCTGGCGCTGGTGCTGGGACGTTCGGTGAAGCGGGTAAGAGGTCCTGTACGTCGGCAACGGAGTCGGCAGCGGACGGAGACAGTCCACCCTCGGCTGGGATGAGAGTCGCCTCAACGAGTGGACTGGTGGGTCCAGTGGATTTTGGGACGAAAGATTTGGCTGGAGGGGGACGTATGGATGGGAGGAGGGGTTTCGGTCGTCGGACCGGAGGTGTCAGTTGCTATAAGATATGCTCGGGGTCAGAGCAAAAACGTTTGGGTCAAAGCATGGTGAGAGCTGCGTACTTGTTCCACTTGGTGCATGTAATCTTCGAGATGTTTGAGCGTCGTTCTAAAGTGTTGGTAACGTCGCTCTTCGGCGCTGTAACAGAACGAGGTTAAAAAAAACGCCAGAAAGGGTACGGGATGAGCGTACGGCGTGGGGTCTACGTTGTCGAGCTCGACGTTCTTCAACAAGAGTCGGGCATGTCGGATTTGCTGGTAGAGGAAGCGCCGTCGATGGGTTTCGTGTGCACGTGTTGGGGGGGTGGACTGACCTGCAGCGTTGCTTGTGCTTTGATCCATGTTTCCCGCTTGGGGGGGTTGCTTTTTGACCAATCGTCCTCTTGGATGGAGTGTTCGAGGCGATTCATGAGCCTTGGGAGGTTGATCCTGTCGTGCAGAATTTGCTCGTCGGTTCGCATCGTCGAGCAAGTCGCGCGTTGCCAATTTGAGGCGTGTCATCCCAAGGGAGGCCATGGGAATAACATTCCTTTCTTGGCACAGTGCCATCAGCGGGCCAGTTTGACCTTCAACGCGAAGATATCTCACTGGTGGACCACCTTCGAAACCATGGCTTCCTCAAGTCTGCGCGAACAACTGAAACATGTCAAAGCAAATGTCGAACGGGCGGCGAGGGAGCCGTACGTTGCGGGACGCGCGGTAAGGCAGATATGACTTGCACTCCCCCCCGCTTACCTTGACCTAACTCGGTGGAACGTGTCGTAGCGGAGAGAAGCCTTCCAGGAGCTCATAGCGCTCACCCATACCAGCCACCCTCTTCTCAAATCGTATGCGGCGGGACATATACATGTCTTTTTCAACGACTTTCCGGATCTGGAGGAAGAGGCCATCAACGCCGTATACGATCTTTGTGAAGACCAGGACTCAAAAGTGTGGCGCGTGACACTCGGCGGGGTTTGACCGTGACTCACGTCCCTCTGTTCTCCAGGTTCGCATGGATGGGTACGATGCGGTGATGCAAGTGTCGTCTGTCCAACACAGGTTGGTCAAGAGGAACGCCGACGTCCTCGTCCAACTCCTCCAAAGCGGTAAGTTTTTTCTGAACTTCTTATCCAAGTCACACACCGTCTTTCTCCGTCTTGATCATATCTGGCACGCGCTCCTTGTCGTCGATAGGTGAACGCGAAGAAGTCGCGGTTGTAAGGGGCGCCCTCCTCAAACACCTCGATATGGATCCCCCAGTCACACTCGGCGTGTTGTGCGACCAGATCGTTCCGCCTGAAGAAGACCTCGACGACGATGAACGACAGACGAGAGAACGGCTGCGTTCGCTCGTCTTGTCCTTCTTGGCAACCGACGCAATGAGCGCGATACAAAAATATACTGACCCTCCGGGCTCGGAGGCAGAACATGTTCTTGTCGCGCAGCTTATCTTGGTGTGTATACGATCGAGGATACGTGTCCGTATGCGTTCTCTAATCGTCCAGCAGGCTATAACTAGGCTGGACACCGACAACGTGGATATCATCGTGAAAGACGTTCTCCTGCGGTTACCATGCTACCGAGACGGTTCCAGAGGCGACGAATTGCTCCAAGTTATCCTCGACAAGGCCGCGACGTTACTTCAGACGCGATCGAATGACCCAGCGCAACTCAAGGTTGCACTGCACTACCTATCGGTGGCTCAAATGGCTACCATCGATTTACACGCCACGCCAGCAGTCAAACTACTCCAATTCTATATTAGTTCTCTAATACGAAAATTAGTCCTCCAGAAGTTTTTGCCCGAGGACCGGATACAAGTGATCTCTTGGATCATGGACGCGCTATCCGTGAGTGAACGTGAGACTGGCACTCAGTCTCAGCAAATTGCGCAGTTTCGGAGACAAATTATCGACGCTAGCTCGATTCTCTTGGAGGTTAGTTGGGTGTGTATTCACCGTCTCCCTTGGACTAAGGCGTGCAGGTGTTGTTTGACTCCAAGCTGTACAGAGACGACCTTTGGCGTGCTGTGAAAAATATACTTCATGCTATCAACACCGTACGTCTTTCTCAATCGAATATCGAGGACGAAATAACTCTTTCTAGCGCAAAGAGCTGGAAAATTGGATACTACCACCATACCTAATTACTTCCATCAGTAAATTTCTTCAAGTTCTGTCTCGTGGGCAAACGCAAGAAGGTGCTGGTGAAATCCAAGGCCTAATAAGGGTTCGCAGTGGACCGCTCTCCCCTTCTCCATTGACGCCCGACATCTTTTTTCTTGGTTTGAGCAGTTGCTGGCGGGAGAGCAACCGTCGTCGTCGCAAGCGCCCCCTCAAGAGGCGAAGGCTATGGTGAAGAATTGGATTACGTTAGAACGGCCAGCCCATCTACCACAAAGACCGGTCACCAATCTGCCACCCCTGTCGGCCAAGCTCGACGTTCCAATGACATGGCCAGCGATAGCAACGCAGCAATCTCCAATACGAGACAACGTTCCCCGACATTTCAGTGTCTCAAGCATACCAACGTCTCCCAAACGATCGGGTATATCTTCGGAAGACATTCCACGATCAAAGAGGGTGAAGATGAGTTCGAGTGGACCGGATGTTCCGACGCCCTCGTTACTCAGTCGTATTGCGGATGCTGGAGATACCAGCTCGGGCGGTTCCTCGGATCGTGCAGGAAAGAAGCGAAAAAAGCGTACCGCGAAGGAGTCGCCTGAGCCTGATCGACGTCCATCGATAGGCTATAGTATCAAGGGTGCTGCTAGCGCACAGAGGAACGGGAGTGGGTTGGAGTCTTCGTTGCTCGATAGGATGTGAGGATAAGATAGGTGAAAGAGATAGTGACGAGTAGGATAGCTGTATTACATGGCGACACAATAAAATGACTCGTCATGGAAATCAGTCATGGCACTCCTGATGATACACCGCCACAGTTGGCGTCATGGCTGTAAGCCATTCGGAACGGCCAGCCTAGCACGTTCCTATACTTGAGTCATGTCCGAGTCAACTCTACCAAGACTGAATGATATATATCACAAAGAGATAAACCTGGCTGATGGAGGCTTGGTGAGGGTCGGTGACTCGCCGATGCCAGTTGCCTTAACGATATAGCCCAGGGATCGACGTTGGAGGACATCCTAAATTTCAAGATCGCTCACACTCCACTGTGGTCTACTCGTGCAGCTGCTGACGAGGAGAAATCGCAGTTACTTGTTCAAGCCCACTTGTCGTTCCTGCGCGCAGGAGCAAGGACGTTGTTGACTTCTACGTGAGTACACATTAGTATCATTCCCTATCATCCTAAGGTCGCGCGGGATAGATACCAAGCTGCTTTCAACACGTTTGAGCGCGAGGGCTATTCTCGTGAACAAGCTCTTCGGATTATGTCGAATGCTGTTTCGATCGCAGCTCGTGCTCGCGCATCGTTCTGCGCTGAAAACGAGAACGTCCATCGGAACGAGATCCGCATCGTGTTATCACTCGGCACCTATGGGAGCACTGTCACTCCTATGCAGGATTTCGATGGCATCTTTCCGCCGCCTTATGGTCCCAAAGCGTACTCGGCCACAGGAGAAAATACCACATCATTTGGAGGCGACATGGAGGGCATAGAAAAATCAATTCAAGCACTGACAGAATTTCACACGGAACGGCTCATGTCATACGTTCAGATTCCAGAGGCATGGGATCTTGCGGATGGCATCGCGTTCGAGACGGTCCCGGTGGCAAGGGAAGTCACTGCGATCAGACGCGCGGTCACTATTGTGGCCGCTTCGCTTCATGTAGAGGGAAAGCACATGAAACCGTGGTGGTTGACTGCTGTGTTTCCTGATGGACGATGTCCTGAGACGCACGTCCCTGGCGGAGAGTATATTCACGCCGCGGAGGTGGCAGACCTCATGGTACGCGAGGGTATGGACGGGGAAGGGAGGGCGTTGGTCCTCCCCAACGGAATTGGCTTTAATTGCGTTGCGGTGGAACATCTCCACGGATTATTGGGCCAGTTCAAGGAAGCCTGTGCTCGGGTAATTGGGGACAGGAGGGGATGGCCGTGGCTTGTCATCAAGCCGAATGGAGGTGGGGCCGGGGCTGGTTGGGCGAATAGTGTGGCAAAGTGTGTCGACGAGACAAGCGGCCAGGGGTGGGGAGGGTTGATTGTGGGAGGTTGTTGCAAAGCTGGACCGGATGAGATCGCTCAGTTGGCGTCGAAACTGGAAGGATAGGAAGACAGGGGTTATTGACTTGAAATGGATATATGCGTGTGAATCTCTCGCGGCAACGGCCGAGCGGACTCTGAGGGTGATGCGTTGACCGAGGAGCAACGACGAGCCAGGAATCCCGAAAAGACAGTCAACGTCGCCCGAGACGACGCGCAAGCCCAAAACACCACAAACGGTGCGTATCTGCATATATACACCACGTTGTGGTTGCCACAAGACAGATCTTGCGTGCTGGAGGGGTGGATGGAGTGTTGCATATATGGATGACATTGTACTGATGATCGTACAGGTTCAATCATGTCGTCAAAATTACCCTCCATTCTAAGTGCTACCGATGAGGAGATTCAGCTCCTCCTGGCTGCCCAATGCCACATCGGAACAAAAAACTGCGACAGGCAGATGGAGCCATACGTCTTTAAACGAAGAATTGATGGTGAGTTCCTGCATAGAGCTTGGCGTGCTGGCTCGAACTCGACGGCTCTGTTGCAAAGGAATTCATGTCATCAACATCGGAAAAACCTGGGAGAAGATCGTGTTCGCTGCCCGTGTAATCGCTGCTGTCGAGAACCCACATGACATCTGTGTTATTTCTGCGCGTCCGTATGGTCACCGCGCTGTCTTGAAATTCGCTTCCAACACCGGAGCTCAGGCGATCGCTGGTCGTTTTACCCCCGGTTCTTTCACCAACTACATCACCCGCTCGTTCAAGGAGCCCCGTCTCATCATCGTTACCGACCCTCGCGTGGACCACCAGGCTATCCGCGAGGCATCATACGTCAACATCCCCGTCATTGCACTCTGCGACACCGATGCCCCTCTCAAATTCGTCGACGTCGCGATTCCCACAAACAACAAGACCCGTCATTCTATCGGTCTGGTCTGGTGGTTGCTCGCACGGGAAGTCCTCAGGTTGCGTGGGACCATTCCCCGCACCCCCGATGGCTGGAACGTCATGGTGGACATGTTCTTCTACCGTGACCCCGAAGAGGTGGAAAGACAACAACAGGAGGAGGCTCAGGCCAAGCTCGCTGCTGCCGAGCCAGCAGGCCAAACCGGTCTTTCGGAGTGGGATGTCACATCTGCCCCTCAAGCAGGTTCTATCAACCCCGCTTTGGTTGCAGGGGATGGTAGGTGGCGTGCTTGCCTGACTTGTGGTGATGTCTCATGTTTTATCAGGTGCCCTCGACTGGGCCGCAGACCCTGCGCCAGCAACCGATTGGGCAGCAGAGCCCCCAGCTTGGGGTCCAGAGGCACCCGCCAGCGGATGGGATTAAGCTTGCCCTCTTCTTTATAGCTCAAAGCAGGTGGACGTACGCTCGTTTTAGGTGGTGGTTGAGGCCCTCCTGTTGGAATTTGGCAATATGGGAATCGTCTCGGTGTCCATGCTTTTGCTTGATACTTCTGTTTACCTGCTCTTCCCTCACACATGAAACATGAAAAAATACGAGCATCATGAAAGCTATATAGACGTTGAAGTGTTCAACCCGATCACACATGCATGCAGACAGTAATCAACTTGAAGGTGTGATTAATTATCCCTTTATTGGATTATAGTCAGGAAGGATTGGCGCCCAATCTTGCTACTGTGCAGTCGGCGCTCATGGCCAGTTTGGAGTTCCTTTCTCAATTCTGCTTGTCCAGCCCTCGTTCCGTGACTGCCGACTGGCCATGCTACCACTAGCAGCGGGCCAGCTGCACTATGAGTAACATTGGCAGGTACGGGAATTTCCGTGCCAAGAACGCCGCTGGAGGGCTCATCATAATGCAACAAGTCCCCGCACTCCAAAATTCGATACAATTATCTGGATCGTTGGCAGGTTGCCAACAACCAGGGCGAGATCCCCACCCGTCGGGTAAGACAGCTTGGTGCTATTCTCAACACCCGGGCTTCCTGGAGCTGGTAGCGCCATGACCCATATAAAAGCAGGATGCCAAAGTTCCTTTCCCTGTCCTCGACCCACCGAACATGTTAGGCGCCCTCGTTCTCCCTCATATCGCTTGTGAGAAGTACGAGGTTTTACCTTGTAAACCATTCATTTTCGGAGGCGATTGGGAACTCTACCTTTTACTTCTCGAGGCGATGCATCGGTGCCCAGGTTTGTGGGGTGTCGGAACTGGCAAGAAGACTATCTCTCGTTTCTGGGAGGTATTTTTTCGTCACTTACCTCGGGACCATACCGAAACGACGGTCCCAGAGAGGTACGCGAAACGCGTCAAGAACCTCACTGACAGGATAGTGAGGTCGTACGCGTATCCTATGGCCTACGGCGGCTTCAGCGATGTCTGGAGTTGTCAACTGCGATACAAGCAGTCGCCTCCCAAGAGGGTGCGTCCTCCTGGCATGGAATCGTTCCAGCGGACGATGCTCATCATACGAGTGCTACAGGTGGCTGTCAAGGCCATTCGACCTATTTTTGCGAATAAAGAAGAATTCGTGCTCAAGCGAAAGGTGGCTTCCGTTCAAGTTCAATGATTGTGATTTTTTTTGGCTTATACCCCGCTTCCAGGCTGTTGAACAGGAACTCAACGTTTGGTTTGGGCTCAAGCATCGGAACGTCTTGCCTCTATACGGCATGACAGATGGATTCGGACCACTACCTGCTTTCGTCTGCCCATGGGCAGATAATGGTACGCTGTCCGAATACCTGGAGAAGTTCGAAACACAACTCGACATGAAGAAAAGAATGACGCTGGTATGTTGAGACAATACTTCCGATCTTGCGTTGTACGACTCGATCCACAGCTCAGCGACATTGCAGATGGTCTGCACTATTGTGAGTTATCAGCTCTCTCGCTCATTTCACTCGGTTTCGTTAACTGATGCGCTAGTGCATTCTCGTAACATAATGCATGGTGACCTTAGTGGCGTACGTCACTTTTGCTTGAATTTAGTGCCTACGAGGAACCTCATTCGTTGGTCGATTAGTCGAATGTCTTGATTACGAAGAGCGGACGGGCGTGTCTCTCCGATTTCGGACTCTCCACGCTATTTGAACAATTTTCAGACACGATGGCTTCCGGCATTTGTCTCCCGGGGAACATTCGGTGGGCAGCTCCTGAGCTGCTCTATAGGTGTGAAGAAGGTAGCCCCCAGTCGCAGCTGTTGAGCCAAAAAGCAGACATCTACTCGTTCGGAAGCGTCATGCTGCAGGTTCGATATTTGTGTTCATCCGGTCCTTTAAGCGTCATTGACGTTTCTTACAGATCCTGAGTGGTAAACTTCCGTTCCATGGGATTCAAAGAGTCGCTCAGATCGTGATTATGATTTCGCGCGATTATCAACCACCTCGGGAGCCTGGATGGGATGGCAGGGCTATCTCGGACGTGCTGTGGAGGTTTGTAGAGGCATGCTGGGAAAGTCCCCATGAGCGTCCGTCGAGCAAAGATATTGTTCGCTTTATCAAGTCCCAGCTATCAATGTTGTGATGCTGGGTGAGGCTGGCGCTTGCGCCACTACGATTGAAAGTTTGATGTAATGTAATACTGTAAAATACGATGTACTTACTAATGTTTCACGCACATGCATGCACATCCTGTACGACACAATGAATGATACTCGACCGTACATGTACCGTGGAACAGGACCAGAGTCGCTGCATGGACGTTGGTCGGCATGAGTCTCACGACGCTACGCACTGACATCCATTGATCCGTGTTCCTCGAATAGATGCTTGAACAACGGTATGTAGCGGTGGCAAACCTTCGATAATCCACAAATCTGTGCCAACATGTGGCAGGGCAACTGATTGGCAGGATCTTTTCATGTCTCACCTCTCCTAATCTGTGTCAGATGACATTCACTAAGGTATGTCCATCAAGTATGTTCTCCAGGAGGGGGGGTTAAATATCCACGTACCATTAAATGTTGCAGGGTTAGCGAGTTGCCAGAGGAGTGTTCGAAGTCGTTACTAGCATCTGATGCTAGGCAAAGGTAAGTCCGTATTGTAGGGTCCGTATTGTAGGGCCATGTGCACTAGCAAACTGGCAAGGTAGCTTGGGAGTGTTCTCCCAAATTTGCGGGCATCTGCATCAACAACCGTGAGGAGTGAATCGGCAAAATTGCGATTGTTTTGCAACACCGCCAGCAACAATCGTCCAGAAAGTTGCTTCCGCATCGTTCCCCCTCGTATTGGAAGCGCAGTCCCTCGCCCTGCAAGTGCATGCGATTGGAGACTATCGACCGCATCCAAAGAAGGGGTCGGTTAAGCTTGTTCTCCCCGGCTTGAGCTTTCCAAATCGGGAACAAGTTGAACAACAAACCACACGGCACGGCAACAACGCAAACCTTGAAAAACAATGAAAAAGTACAACCCTCGACAATTCGAACCCACATGGACCCACAACTGGTCTCGTACGATGTTCACAATCTTGACACGATACGGCGCGTTTTATCATGTCAACGGGTTCTCAATTGTCTTCGAGTCTGGTCTCGAGGCAGTGTTGCCTCTCAGATTGCTTAGAAACTGATCTATTTGCCAGTGTTTTAGCTTCATCGCGTAGCGTTCGCCTTCCATGAAATAGGATTTGAAGTGCTGTCTGGCCAGAAGTGGTTCACCATATTTTCCGTATCCTAAATCCCCTACATTGCCTCCCCTCGTAAATGGAGTGTTATATCTGCCACAACTTGATCAAGCGTCACGAGTACGCCCGCCATGTTGGCTCTCATCTCGCTGGTAATGATGTAGGGAGTGGGACGCATCCCCAATCAACTCACGCTCTCCCCACCTTTAGCTATGACACCGTTGATTATGATCACTACGATACTGTATTTCCCCCCCACTCCACCCCACCTGGCTTGCGAGCTCGCACCCCGCTAGAGCACGATCGTCCTTTGCGTCCGGTGACACCGACACCATATGACCAATCTCAGTGGGACGGTCTAGAGGATTTTCTTCCGCAGCTCGCCCCCCCTGACAACCATCGAAGCGCACATTTTACTCCGTCTCGTTCTTCAGCTCGTACCACAGGGGTTCTCGATCGTGTCCATCAACGTGAGACGTCGACTGGACAATCTACTCAACTAAACGCTTTTCAACTGTGGCACGAGCACCTTACGCCCGACTTCCCGAAGTACACCACAACTGATGGGCAAAGTAGTCAACCAGATTCACAGGCGCAAGAATTGACACAGGCTGAAATCCTACGGGCTACCACCAAAAAAGAAGTCGTCAAGATTGTGGAACAGTTCGAGGGTTTTTCGTGCAGTGATAAGAAGACTTGTTTGGAGTTGGTCCGAAAGGTTCCGATTTTTCCGGTGGGGTGATTTGTAGCTTGTCGTTCATTCATCTCATGCTCCATGCAGGGTTTGGTTGCTTATACCTATACGCATCTGATTGCGTGTCCTCGTCGCGGATGGTTTTCCAACGATGATTGGTTTGACCGAGTATCCGAGTTGAAACAGCTGGTAGAGCGCTGGGCAAAGGACGATGATATAGAGAGCATTCTATCGTACGACACGATAAAGAATAGGCTGCTCGATATCCTTCGTGCAGTGCGTGGTCCCTTATTTCTCACCTTTCAAACTCGACTGACAGTTCTCAGACAAAGGTTAGACCTGAAGAACACAAATGTAACTCGGCATTACTGAATGGAACGATGGTGTTGAACTACGATATCCTCAACTTGGCCGCCTTGGCAGCGCTATGTATCACCGGATCACGGAAGGAAGCTATTTTAGACGAGCGCGGAGCTCAGGTCGAGAAGCTTTTTGAGCTTTTCCACAGCGTAAGTTGATGGTGAGGGTTCTAAGTGGCCAAAATAAGATGCTGACAGGGGACCTAGTTGCTGGAAGCTAACGTTGAACTCGAGGAGGGGTATCGGAGGTATTTCTTTGGCGCCGCCATCATGTTTGCAAAGGAATCTGGATGCTGTCCCCGTGGCATCTACCTTGCTGAGGGTGCCGTCAGTGGTCTCGTGTCAGATAGTCAAGGAGGATTTGGTCTCGTTTTCAAAGGCAAGGTCGGTTCTCGTCTAGTCGCTGTAAAGGCCCTCAAACGAGACCACCGCGTGAGTTTGCCCGCATACAACAAGGTGACAATATATCTTGGTCTTTGGTCTGGACGTCAGAATCGTTTGACTGAGACTCTTGGACGCGCAGCAACTCTCCAAGGAGGCTATTGTCTGGAGGCATCTACGCCATCCTAACTGCTTGCCATTGTACGGTGTTTACGTTATGCCTACTGCGGGACCGAATATCAGTGCTGCGCTTGTCTCTCCTTGGATGGACCAAGGAACCCTATTCAAGTATCTCGAGCACAACCCCAAAGCAAACCGAACGAAGCTGGTGAGCAGGATTTTCTTTCTCGTCAGTATCAATTACCTCACCGACCGTGTAGATATTAGACGTGGTCCGGGGCTTGAAGTACCTGCACTCAATGAAACCACATGTTGCCCATCGAGATATCAAACCAGTGTGTTTCCTCTCTTCTCCTTGGACCGAGTTTTCACTTCATCTAATGATTTCAGGATAACATCCTCGTCACAAACAAAGGGCATGCATGTCTCGCCGATTTCGGACTTGCATCAACATTTGATACCGATGATCACTTCCGTACCGCTACATCTCAGATCGTTATGGGGGGTACACGCAATTACATGGCCCCGGAGATCTTAAATGCGAAGGACGGTGAGGCAAAACGCAAGGTGAACAAACGATTGTGTGATATGTATGCGTTGGGTTGTACCATCTACGCGGTATGTAGACGGCTCTCGTTGTTCAAAACAAAGTCTCATCACATATATATAGGCTTACACGGGTAAACATCCTTTCCAAGAGATGCCCCCTGCACTGCTACCTGCTAAAGTCATGGCCAACCAACGACCCGAGTTTCCGGAGGGAAAGATCTCTCCCGACATGTGGAGCTTTGTCGAGAACCTGTGGGGTCAAAATCCATCGGAGCGCCTGACGGCTGAGAAGGCTCTCCGATGGATGGAGGTTAAAGCCAGTCAGGAGGGTGTGGACACAAGTCTTGCGCCGCTCGAAGAAGAATGGAAGTGGAGGGGGCCCCATGATGATAAATGTCTATGGTCTGTGTCTCTTTGAAATGGAGCTACGAAAACTGGAGACCGAGGAGAGTGGACTGAAGTACAAGTTGCTGTGCTAAGCTGAGTGAACGATATAGCTCTTGCGAGAACAGACATCGAAGAAGTCAGACTACGAGGTCCGGCTTTGATCCTCCTATAGAGAACTGGGACTTAAACTCTCTTTCACTCTGCCAGTGTTGACAAAAACAATGAGTGACTGCATGCCTGCATGTAGTGTTCATGGCTATCATTAGGTTACTACTAATTACTGCTACAATGCAACATGCTTCATGAAGACAAGGATGGAGGAAAAAGAGCCCGCTCCTGATTGTCCCTACTGGTAGAGGTGTGAGATATCGTATTGGATCTAGTTGCTGCGTCTCTCCCAACCGAAACATGTTCCCATACACCCCATTTCGTCAAGACATCCTGGTCAGCGACTGGCTTCTCCACCTTACTGTTCCTCGCCAGTGGTCTCATCCACAGAGTGATGTCCAAACGAGGCAAGGTATTGTGCCTAAAGATTCCCCTGTCTTCTGCGAAGTTCACTTTACTGCAATCGATGCAGCAAGTATTTATGAGGTTTCGCAGTCGTCCCTTGGACTTTACCACCTCGGCTTCAGCGAGTGACTTGTTTATGGGCCAATAAGCAATGGAAGGCTCGCCATGCTTCGTGATGCCTCCACCCACTGCATCGTTCCACCATTCCTCTGCCGACCGTTGATCCGTGGCTCCAATGATCACGACAATCTGTGGGGAAAGATCACCACCGTAGTTGAGGTTGAAATGTTCCCATTGCAATTTGATGTCTCTACAGTCTCCACCCTCTTTCTCCACGCAGAAGATAAGCAGATCCGCTCCGCGTTTGACAACCATGTGCTTCTTCATCTCTTCCTCGTCCCCGGGTGGTGTCTGTTCTCGTGAAACCTGGTAAACACGTAACAGGCGCTCCGGAGTGCATCTCATAGCATCATCAAATGGAAGCTTGCTTTGTGACTTTTCATTCACGACCGACACTGGGCTGCGTAGGCTCATTGGCCGGGTGAGAGAAAGTGACAGGGTGACAGGGTTGTGAAAGAAAACGGAGCGTTTTATGGCGGTTTGACCGACGGGAGCGTGTTGAGAGACATCGCACATGATGACGTTGGCTACATGAACGCCGTGCCCGTTCCTCGGAGACAATATGGTACGAATGTCGGAAAATGCCGTGTGGGCCCAGCTGCGTTCAGCTGGCATCCATCGCTCGGTGCGACAAGTGGTCGTGATCATCCTGATTAGTGCTGTTCTTGATATCTTGCGTCTTTCCTTCAGAGTGGCGTTCTCCATGGAAGACTCGAGCGTCGTCACGCAAGCATAGTTGTCGAAATGCATTTGCAGCGCCGAGAACTGTTTCTCGTTCTGCAGCCACCATGTATCCATGTTTCCTTCTTGATTCTCGAGTCCTGTGATTACGATGGCGATGGGGACTTTCTTCCTGCATATCGCGGAGTAGAAGAGGTGGTAATTCGTGAGCAACGCGGATCGCACTCGTGTTCCACGCACGCAGTAGACGAGCAAGTCGACGCTGCTCGCCTTGGCCAGGTCGCGGAGGAGTTGTTTGAGATACGCCTCCGCTTTCTCAGCAGGGACGGTTCCTTGAGTACCCTCGTCTAACCCTGCGGTATCCCATATAGCGAAACGCTGGTCGCCTAGCTTCAACAAGTGACGTTTATAGTCTAGCGTGCATCCGACAGCGCTGCTGGAGGTTTGGGAAATCTTTTCACCGGCGATCAGGTTGATGAGGGAGCTTTTGCCCACGCCAGTTTCTCCAAAGATTACGACATTCTTGACCTCCTATATGCAGCTCAGTGAAAGCGAGTCCACCCTCCGCCTGGCACCGACCATCAAACACACCTTCTCGGGGTTTCTCTTGCCTATGTTTGAGCCCAAAATCGATGGCTTCCAATGCGTGTCAAAGTGCGCCGCTGAATATCTGAGAGTGAAGAAAACGCACCCTTCTGAACACTAGCATCGGGACGTCGAGGGGTATGTTTGGTGTTGCAAGTATCCTTGGGTGCGTTTCCCTCAAGACCGATCGCTTATAATTCGGACGGCTCCTCCGTGCCTAGTACCGCACTAACAACACGCTTGCAGTGGATGAGGGAACAATTTTTACCAAGCCTTGAGTACGGAAACGGCGTGTTCATTCGCACAACGGAGCATTGAAAGGCACGGCGAATCATAGCCTGGACATCGCTGTTAAACGTGCCCTGCATGCGGAGCACTCGTTACACGGTATCCAGAGTCGTCATGAAAGGCTGTCCGGAACAAGGACCTCCGAGTCGTGGTCACAGGCTATTATGGGGAGCATTGCAAGCACCGGTCATTAACTGGCGAGTAGGATGTGTTCTAGAAAACGTGGCTGACGTTATTGTTCGGTTAGAGTTAAGTTCGAATCGGTCAACACCAGAACGTGAAGATAGATAACGGGTGGCCACGTTGGCGCGCGATATGACATGAATTGGATCAGCTCCAGCGTCAGCGCCTAGTCACAGCGTTCGCAGCATGATAACGTTCGACCCAAGCCGAGTGCCGAGTCTACATGTCCACAGCATCCGCCTCGGTAGTTTGATCTAAGCCGCACGCTGCGGGGGTCATCGTCGACCCTCTTTCCTATAAATGCGGTGGAAGCCTGTTTTTTTCCATGTCCAATCCCCCGTCTCGAGTCGCTGCGCTCAGGCTAAACACGAATCGAACAGACAAACATGACAGTAAGCGACACGTTCTTCGACCTCAACTTTGCATCCAAAGTGAACACGATTTTTTAGATGTCCCAGGAAATGCTCGTTTCAGTCAATCCCCCACCTTATCGAATTCAACGAGCTTGCACCCCCAACGTGCTTATTGTTGGCGAGACAGGGGTTGGGAAAAGCTCCGTCGTCAACCTCATCGCTGGGGAGCAGCTTGCCGACGTGTCTGCTAGGGCAGACGGCTGCACGATGGAAGCCGCCTCGTACGACGTCCTTCTTAGCGACAGCCAGGGACTTGGCCACCACATCCGTCTGTTCGATACAGTTGGATTGAACGAGCCATGCTTGAGCAAAAACGACTACCTGACAGCCATCGAGAAAGCCAACGTGCTGATTAACGAACTCCAGCGCACGGGTGGCATCCGCCTTCTCATTTTCTGCATCCGAGGAGGCAGAATCACCGCTGTCACGCAAAACAACTATCGTTTGTTCCGCGACATCCTGTGCCAGAATCAAGTTCCTGTAGCGTTCGTCATCACCGGGATGGAAAACCAACAGCCGATGGAGGGCTGGTGGAATAGGAACGCTGCGTCATTCAACAAGTCAAATCTCTTGTGCACCTCGCACGTTTGTGTCACAGCAACTCGTGGATTGAAGGACGTTTACGCCAGCCAGTATCAGCTATCGCGGATTGCGATCCACAGCATGCTTTTGGAACATCTGTCCAAGACCTCATGGAAGCCCGAACGAACAGGCTGGTTTGTTCACCTGGCGGGCAAGCTGTTGAGGTGGTTAGCAAAGATCAAGGATCACAAGCGGCACCTCCCAGGGCGGCCGAGCTCTTTGACAGTGGAAGAGTTGGTACGACATCTCGAAAACAAATGCAATTTTACTCGGAGGGAAGCAGTAGAGTTGGCTGGTAAAATTTGGGCCAGACGTATAGAGAACACTGGACCTGACATCGTGAAGGGGGAGGACGCGGGTGATTTTTCTGACTGTTGTTAGAGCGAATTAACACGTTATATCAGAATGTTCCTATCGATCCCCATAGACTCATACACGTGCTATCTATCGCTGCGGCTTTCTTACGTCCCTTAATGTATGCGTATTCTTTGCGTTCTTCACCAGCTACGTGTAACGTGTACGGCCGCCAGTGGAACTTCGGAAGGCCATGCTTTCTTGGATACGCCAACGACCTCGGCTGTTGGCAGAAAAACGAGCGTCGCGTTCATCACTTCCTCCACTGCATCTGGTAGCCCTAAGCTGAACAGCTAACAGTGCCTTGCCTCATGTTTCACGTACGTTGGATCAGGATGACGGAGTGAGTTGGGTAACGAGTATTTTACCGTAACGTTACATCCGGTCCCCTACCCATTCTCTCTAAATTTGAATAATTCAGGTGTGCGACTTTCAGACGACGCGAGACAAGGATACCTACCAGTTTATCTCAAATGATATCCGTAGATTCATTCGGGGCTCGTGTGCAAAACGTCTCCGTGCTGTTCTCCACGAACAACCTCTCAGCGGCTTACCTCGGATCAACCCGTTCGTTGGCAGCGTACTATGTGGGATATGCTTGGCCTGTGAAGGAGTCACCTTGAAGGTATCCAGCAACAACTACGGTACCTTGACGTTCATGACTTGCTCCTGCCAAGCATGCATGGCGCCATGGTACCATCCACTGATAAACCTACCATGTCACTTTACCAAGGTACCTGCGACTCGGACGGAGTTATCTCTTGGCGTAATCATCACACGTTTGCAGAACAGGACCTAAGTGCACGTCTATCGTTCCTGGGAATATTAATGATAGATACTCACCGTGAGGGCCAAAGCTTTATTGGCTTGGCTTCATGGTACAATGATACAGTTAATATGCTCATAGTGCACAGGAAAATTTCATTACCCTTTAAATTACGTTCCCCTGAGCTGCCGTGGGGGAATGTATGAAATTTATCAACATTCACTTTGCCATCATCAATCATTTTCCACATCTGGGACGATTGACCAGGGTCGGTGCCCACCAATGCCAATTCCAGACCAATGTCTTACGTGCGGGAATCCCGAGCGGGTGATCAGTGCCCAGGGATAATGTGACTCTAAGAAGAACTTGTACCACCCTATGTCCTCCGGTTCTTGAACGTTGAACTCCAGGCACCAAGATCGTCAAATCGTCAATGGACATATCATATCGTGAACTGACGAAAACAGCATGCCAACCGACAACATAAACAGGACCTGAAAAACATGAGAATCAACGTCTGTTGGTCTTGCCGGCCTTCCGCTTGCCAGCGAACAAATGTTTTGGCTACGTAGACCAACGTCAGGTTTTGCAAAACGAAGCACAAGCATAGGAAAAGGAACCTTTTTGACCCTGATAACACGATCACTCTCCCCAGCTTTGGCGTGCATGTTACGTTCGCGTTGGCCCAAGTTACGTAGCTTGATGGCTTTGGATGCTTGCTGGTGACATATCGAATTAAGACAAGCATATCGGGGTAGAGGCAAAAATTGTTTACCTGGTCATCCCGCATGCCCGCAACTTGCCGGTTCGTGCGTGGCATTCTCGAGTTCTTCGCGATCATAGCTCCAGAGTTACCCTTGGCGCGTTTACTGGTGGGCGGTTCCTCGCCATCAACGTCCATCCATTCGCCTTCGTCGCCCTCATCGGCCTCTTCGTCATCGTCCATATCCACATCCATGTCAGTCTCTGCCCTCTTTCGTTTCGCCGCTTGCACCTTGGCCAGCATCCCCGCGCGCGCCTCTATGCTGCTTGGATCGTAGCCTGCCCTTTTCAATTCCGTCGAGAGCTCGTTGAGTGTTCGAAGACCAGCCGTCCGTGGAAGGCGAGCTTGATTTTTCTTTGACTTCTTGATACTTTGAGAGTGGATCTTGTGGGCAAGCGCTTTTTGTGCCTCGGTTTCTTCACGCTCATCCTCGGAATCAAACTGCAGCCAGGTCAGGTCAGGATATAGGACGGAGGGCAAATGAGCACGCATACCATATCTTCCGCGCTATCGTAGAAACCTTCTGCTTGGAGTTTTTCCTCTTCACGTTCAAGTGCCTCGAGTTTCTCGGCAATATCGGGATCAATGAAGTCAGCAATGTTCTTGCCATCGATGATCTCCGGAATGATGTCAAACTTCCATTCATCGTTTGCTAGCAAATAGTCGGCTAAAAGAATCGATCAATTATTTACACGATCAGCCGTCCAAACCACGAAAGTTGATAACGTACTTTTCAAATTGATACTGAAAATGCCCTCGCGGTCCTCCTCCTGTTCGATGTCGTGGAGAAGTTTCCTCCTATCAGGATCGTTCTTGTCGTACTTCTTGCGTTCCTTCACGGTGTCAGGGATGAAAGGTACGCGAACGACGTCATCCCGAGGAATAGGTTGTGCGACGTGAATTCGGTTAATGACAGAGTTGATTTTGCTTCCCTTGAGCTTGGAATCGACGCGGTGGGCGAGGAGAGCATCGCAAGCTTTGTTTTTGAGTTCCATGACACCCTCTTCAGAGTAACACGACACCTGGATGCATTGCACGTTTTCCGAGTCGACGATCTCCTGTACGAGCGTTCGGTTTTCTGGCGTGAGGTCTTCGAGACGCATGACGTCAATTTTGTTAATGACAAGCATTACCGGTTTACCGGTAAAAAGTGGTTTGATGGAATGAAAGAGTTTACACTGCGATCATCGCACCAGATAGATATTCATCAACAATGAAGAGACTTACTTGTGCTTCCACTGTATAACCACATTGTTCGCTGAGGTCCATAAAATACAGAACGCAGCTCTTAATGTGTGCCAGCGCCGTAATACTTTGCATCTCTATCGTATTCATCTCTTCAAGTGGATGATCCAATATACCGGGGGTATCAATGACTTGCCATCGCAGATATTTGTAGTCTAGATGGCCGACAAAGAGCGATTTTGTGGTGAAGGCATATGGCTGGACATCGACGTCTGCCCGAGTGACCTTGTTCATGAAGGAAGATTTTCCGACGTTCGGATAGCCACAGATGAGGAGGGTTCGTGTGTTAGGATCTATTGCAGGGAGACGGGAAATATGTTGCCGGACTTGTTCGAGGTAAGCTAAAGGATCCTTTTGTCTCCGCATGACGGTAGCCATCCTAAAAATAACGTATAAACGAAGGCACGAAAGTGTAGATATCTCTGGACGACCCACCGACCCAGCGCAGCCGTTTTGAGTTGCTTGCATCGGTACAAGCTATCGCCAAATTTGAGCAAACGCACATAATCCTTGGCGACTTGATCGATCAGATGCCGGGCAGTCCGAAGCTGCCCGAGTGCGAGCTTGTAGTGGTTTTTGTCGTAAAGTACATTCATAAGGGATGCGAGGAAAGGGTGTACGTCCTACGCAAAGAACGTTCGTGAAAATAGTCAGACCAAAGCGTGAACTTACATCGAGGAGCGGGAACTCGGAGAGAATGGCGCCAAGCTTCTCGTCAAAAGAGTCTTGTGTGAATTTAACCTTGCGCATATAGAAATTGCGTATACGGCTAATCTTGAAGTTCTTGTGGATCACCTAGGACAGTGTCAACCACTTGATCTCGGGATGTTCATGAAGAACGTGGTAGCATACAGTTGGTGTTTTTCGCTGAGTTTTGGACAGGACGATGTCCAAGAAATCTGCTGCTGTAGGCACTGGCGCTATCGCTTTTAACCCGCTTGTCGACATCGTGATAAACCGCAGGGGTCGATGGGCTGAGCAAAGATAAGAGTGATTAGCAGCACCTTCGACATGCGGCCCGAAATTTTTGCAAGCGACTTCACATGGGTCACGTGACGCGTCGGCACTATACCACTCACTGGCACCGGGCAGCACTCAGACTGCAAATGTCAGCTTCAACGGGGAACCCATCATCCAGCCAGCCAATTGGCACATCGTTTTCACCATCCTGTGACAATGGGCCTCATCACTCCCCGCTTCCAACCTAGACCATAGCTCCGCTCCCCACATCAATGTTAATAACCCGCACTCCGTGTCACAAAAACGTACTCGGCTGGAGTTTGTTTTACCATCCGAAGAGGTTGTTCCTCCTACTTGGAACCCTCGTAAGAAGTGCACACAACTGTAGGTGTGAACACTCGTGTGGACACTCGTCATCAATGGCCGCAGGTCTCAGCAAGGAAGACTCGAGAACTCGAATATCTTCATTCACCTCGCATGCTACAGCTTGCCAGGGCAAGCCGCAGTACTTTTGCTGCACATGTGACATATTACCGCCTCCGTCTTCAAGAAATCGAGGTTATGCGCACCATTGCAATTGATGAGTGTGAAGAGGCAGAAGCTTGTCTGCAAAGAGCAGACTTGCAGATTGAGGAAATAAGGAATAGTATGCAGGCTAAAGGCACAGTGCTAGGGGACAGTGGTATCACGCTATTTGGTGCTGGACGTGAGGGAGACAATGAATCCTCACTTCAGGACGAGGAGAGCTGCTACAAATCACCAACTCCTTCTACACATGACGATGGTATATGACCAAGCTATACACACTCTACACGATGATCTTGTACTGCAGGTTTGTATTTTGAAAAGTGACCGTGTCAACAATCACAATACGTGTCCTCGTCATTGATCGTGTGGTTAACATCTTTTTTCACCGGTCATCGCCCCGGTCCTCATGTTCAATGGAGGACTGCCAGCTCACCGTCACAACAGCAGCAAGTTGGGGGAAAATAGGTCGTTTCAAAGGGTCAGCAAGCCTCTCCAACTTGCGGACCCCCTGGAATGACCTATCTTCAGTTGGGGTGTTCGCACAACAGCTAGGTATTCCTACAGCATGTGAGTGGCTACTAGACAAGGGCATCCATGAGAAGTTATGAACCAGGTATATGGAAACAAAGGGTAACTAGCAGCAGTAATACTAAATAATTGGACAACAGTAAAGTTCACCGAGAGCACACAGCCATACGCTCATCCAACGGTCTGATAGATAACCAACGGTGTTGAGAATAATTCTCTGTCTAGGCAAGGCCAGTCCTCGCAATATGCGAACGGATGATGGCTTCGCCAACTGCGTTACATCCACACTCAGCACTCGGACTTGCAAACATAGAAAAAGAAAAGGACACACCGTTGACGATAATGGCCTGGGTAGCTCGAATATCCTGCGACGTATCAGTTAGACCTCGACAAGGGATAGATAAAGATGACGCACGAGCATAGAACTGAAATGCTAAAGGAATTGGATCAACACATTAAGCCGGTCACGACGCGGGTAACTACGTACTGCATACAGCGCCCTACGTCCGATATCATTGCGCCTGTGAACCTGGATGAAGTGGGCGCGGAAATACTCCGATACATCGGCAAACGTGTTTGGACGATCACCATAAGATGTGATGCTATACAACAAAAAGGGTTCGAGTGAATACCACCGAGCAAACACCGATAAGAGTGTCACGCACTACTTCCGGACCTTGATACCGGCCTCCAGTTTTTTCTTCAAGAGATCAGTCTGTAGGGATCACGTATCAGCGGGGACATAGATAAGACTCGCCAAGCAACTACCTTGTTGAGTAGAAGCACGAGGTGTGAATTCTTCAGAAGCTTGTTGGAACATATAGCCGTAAAAAGTTGGAGTGAATCGTCTACTCTGTTCGTTCGGGCATCCTCTTCAAGATACTATATTTGGATTTGGCAGAAAGGCGGTGTTGTTAGCGCCAACCACAAGACATATAGAAACACATGCCTGATCAAATGCACTGATGGGTGCCAAGAAGATGATCGCCGTCGCTGCCAGTAGCAAAACGATTAAGGGCTGGGTCACGGGCATAGCAACAATGCTATGCTGTTGCCACTCGGTGGAACAGAGTTGGCAGAGTAAGATGGAACAACATACCGTCATCGAAATAGGGCACCCAAGCATGTCTCTAACGTCCGAATGTGAAGATGAGATATAATCAACATCGTGACATTGGTTTGACTTGCCTGACCACGCTGAGGTAGAAGACAGGACATCAAAAACCGTACCAAGTTCCTCGATAGATAATGGGATTGATACTTACTGCGCCGCCAACGTCGTACATGAGCCAGTTGTATCGAGCACCACAGAGTTCGACATCGAAAGAGTGCTCAGCAACACCCAACGTTTGTAGACGAACATTGAGCAAATCGACTGTGGGAACTTGATCAACACGTACAGTCAAATCAAGGAACAGACTGTACCTGTCGTTGGTAAATAGTCTGGTTGTGAGATTCGCTTCGCGTTATCCAAGAAACTGAGCCAGAATTCAGCAATAGTCGGGGTATCAAGACCTATAACGTACAATGGTGCTGATTCATCGAGTCGTATTCTGCGGTTGTTCAACAATATCCGAACAGCAGGGTGTTTCCAAAGTTCGTCAATTTCGTCTTGAGTGGAGTTGAGTGTTCTCGAGGCGAGGTTCGTTACATGAGCGACAGCGGGAGGGGGGCCACCGGTTGCTGGGACTGCCCTACTGCGGTTTGGGGATAGTGGAGTGACGAGGGCCTGCCATCCTGCCCGAACATATACGCCTGTGCGGCCCCCAGTTACAGAGATTCCGCCACTCAACTCGGACGCGAGGGAGTCCTCCATCGAGATAAGGGAGACTAGTTTCGTTCTCAGGTGCGACACTTGGCTACTGATGTCCCCGAGGGGTGCGAGGGCATGTGCGACAGCCTGACCCTCTGTCGAGTCATCGGATCCAAGGTTGACGAGCTCGTGATCAAGTTCGTCGAGGATCATCCGCACAGCCTTGATGATGTTGAAGTAGACCACAGGTCGCCACGACGGACGTTCGTGTTCGAGCGTCTGGTGAGCATAGTATAGTTGGAATTGCTTCTGTAAAGTGGACTTGCCAGACTCGGCTTGTCCGAGGAGCATAACTGAAGCATAGACCAAAGGAGTTACATATCTGCTCAGTGGCCACATCGATGACCGGTACCTTTAACTTGTTTTCTCTCTTCATCCTTTCTTCGTACCCAATCTCGCTATAGGAGTCTATGAGGACCGGCGGGAAGACGCCAAGATGCGAAAGACGCTAACCCTGAGCTCCTCGTCTATTTTCTGGCTGATACGGGCAGCGTTTTCGTCATAGAAAGGGGAGGCCTTGGATGTTCCTCCTATGGACTGGAGTAGGATTGGTTCAGAGGTAGAGTGGGTATGGCCAGCTCGTTTGCTCATGTCCGCTGAGCAGCACTGACGGTCGCGGTAGTAAACGCTCGAGCGCAAAGTCTTAATTGCACTCCCGACGAAAAGAGTCCCACGTATGTACCGGCGGGGCAAAGAAGCTGATCAAGTTGTACTGCCATCAAACTCATCCGCAATTTAGGCAATTGTTGAAACCGCTGCCAGCATGCGTCCCTGGAGTGGCGCCTTAACCGAGCAGTCAGTGCGTCCACATGCCCGGCAAGGGTCAAGCTCTGGCAGGTCTCCCATACACCTACTTTGTCTCAAGTTCGATGGCCGTCGCCAAGCCGGTAGCTGTCGGAGGAAATCAGAAAGGCAGTGCACCCAGTACCTGTAGATCTTCGGAACGGGCCATCTGCACATTCCCAGGTACCCTCAATCGTATTCGGCTGCCGCGAGGCAGTGACTGCCAGCTGTGAATGCGAACCCGCGCACCTCGCCAGCCAGCCCAAGCGGCGACACTATCGACACCCGTTCCAACTTGAAGTGACATGCAAGGTCCGACGCACGCTGGAGAAGTGCTGTCGCCTTCTCGACAATCACCGAACGGCCTTGCATCGCCTCGAAGGACATCTATAAGCTCTCCTCAAACATTGTTACACATGTCGATATGATGTGCTTTCCATACGAACATGTGCCCTTGTTGTCACCATCTCACCATGTGCAGCTGAGCTTTGTCCAAGAGGAGCGGTACGGTCACACCGGAAACGGTCAAGGTTTCGACCAAAAACGGAGTCGGTTTCACATAACTGGATTCGGCTAACGATATGATGCAGTTTGCTGTGTACAGGAATGAAGCAGACGCTCCCAACCCAGCACAATGCACACTCAATAACGCCACGCATCATCCGGCCTCTCATCGAGTACGCGTCAAGGGTTAGAATAGAATGCATATGGGTACCTGGCCGCATACGTACCAGACTGCTCCATTCGAGAAATGTACCTTTGCCGCAATATCCATCAACCCGAACCTCTAAAGGTTTGCTCAGCGTACCACTCTTCTGCTACATATCAATTCCGTGTCAGTCACATGTAAGTCAGCGATACTTGCGTCGACGATCCCCGTGAGCCTTGCGCGAGTGTCCGATCATCCGGAGATCATGCCGATAAATTGTAGTCCTGATTACCACCGGTGTGCACGCGGGAAGTGTGAGTGATAGCTGATAAAATTTAGTATTCGACGCGTGTGTTTGTACCATTCATAGTCTGTGTTGACAGACGCGGGGGATGAAAATAACTAGATCTCTAATAGAAACACACCACAGGTTATTTTATCAGCAATGATGTTATGTGGCTAGCGACGATGAACGAACCAACCCCCTTTCTGGATGTCACCCAACCTTTACCAGTGAGGACTACGGGCACGCACCAGTATTCGAAGCCGAAGAGTCGGGGTTGGAACATACAAGTAGTCAGACTTCCCAAGACCGCATTCTGCATCGATGCATGCGTTCTAGCAGGAGAGTTGCACTAAGGTCAAGCATGTATTTCCCGTGTCGTCAATTATGAAAGGACATCGTCCATGAAAGGGGTATCACATCTAGAGTCGAGGTACTGCAGGGAATTGCAAAATAGTAAGCCATGGCAGGGCCAACATCCAGTAAGACTTGCGTGAGGACCTGTGAAGAGAGGCGTAGTTCGTAAAGGTTCTGAAAGCCTACTGGTACAAGTCGTCGGTTCATAGTCGGGGCCTAGCGAGACAGGCCCTTACAAGCGTTCAAATCGGACGGTGGGGTTGAATTTTTACGTGTCCAAAGCCTGCTTGAGCGAGAACTTGCAAATGATTTCCTGAGGCGTTCGAAGAAGCAGCCTGAGTGCAGCAACGGTTTGACAGCGACACCGTCAGAGGCACCAGCGGGTGTTCAATTCGACCTTTGCCGCTGCTTGACGTCGAAGGCGGCGGTCTTGAACAAACGTGATCGTCCCTTCTCTCCGTCTGACCACTCTGCAGCTTGAGGGATGGTTACGACAGCACAAGCAGAAAAGCATCTTCTATGGCATCCACGGCGGCAGCACAAGTTCGTGGTTGGTGGAGGTTCTCAGATGTCAATGTACGAATGGGCAGCAGATCGTTCAGAAATACGCCATCTAAGCTCTCAAAGCGACCTCTCGTTCATGAAGGTGAGCATCTTACAATTCGCAAAAAGCGTACATGTCAGTTATGACTGATTCTCTCGTGGCCAGTGTTTCGCATGGTCACCAGACCCCTCCTTTGATGATCTCTTTGCCGTCGGTCTCACCTCCGGACGCGTCGACCTCATTCGCCTTGAAGCAACAAAGGTGGCTCGGAATGGCGTGTTGTCTAGTGGACCTGTCGTTTCTCTCACCGTGCGCAACTCGCGGTCGTGCAACGCGCTGGCCTTTTGTGAGGCTGACCCAAATCACCTTGCAGTTGGCCTCGACAAAGTTCGCGGAGATTCTAGTCTCACTATTTGGGATGTACAGTCATGCATCCCCACCTTGTCAGTGAACAACGGCGGCCCTTCTGACGAAGTAAGCGTCGCCCGGCCGCACCCTCGGATAGCCAGAGCGGATGTTGGCCCACGAGCCGACCCACGCATTCTACAACAGCATGCTCAGACAGAGGTGGTCTCCGCATTGTCATTCTTGCCGCAGTCCACCCATCTGTTGCTTGCTGGCATATCCGCCCGATGGCTACGTCTATTCGACTTGCGTACTCCGACCCCACCCACGACAAATGTGGCAAGCAAAGTGTCGGGAATAGCCACCAACCCTACCGACGCTAACCAGGTGGCTTGTTGCGGGGATGCGACTGTTACTATCTGGGATGTGCGCAGGCTATCTAATCCTCTCCTTACGTTCTCCGAAAAAGACGCAGCGGCCGATGGTGCACGACCTCGTCCCGGTTCTATCATACACCGTATCGAATTCTCGAGCACTCGCAGAGGTCAACTAGCAGCGATGGAAAAGGACTCGACGTGCGTACGATTCTGGGATCTCCAGCACGCTCAAGCTACAGATGGAGCATCCGACGAAGATCGGTCGAGGGATTCATCGCGCTCGCGGGTACCTCGGAGGTCCTGGACTAACCTGCCATGGGCTACTTCTGTATCTGGCGTAAAGCAAACGTCGTCCGAACTACAAGAACCTTTCGTATTGGTCCTCGCTGATACTCGCAGAAGTAAGCCTACCACATGTCCTATTAGACGACCTATGAGCAGTTTACATCTCAACAGCGAAAAGCTTTAGTCGACCTCTCGCATCGTTTACGCTCGTACCTCACTCTCGTCCAAACTCGTTGACATCCGAGGTCATGATAGTCAGCAAAGACGGAGATTTGGAGTTGTATGCAGTGCATGACACGCCCAAGCAAGTGGCGTGGAGTGCTCGCGGAGATCTCGTGATTGGCGTCGGACGATCCCACAGACTTCTTCCTGGTTTCCAAGATAGAGAAATATTCGTACAACCATGGGACGTCTCCAGGACGACGGATGACCAATTTGCATCGGGTGGCAGGCCTAAAGCGGCCAGTTCAGAATTCACAGATAGCAGACGGGATGCCGACGGGTTTCCGTCCAGTGCCGCCCAGGAAAGTTCAGGCAATGGGAAGCAGTCAAAGTCTCGGACATTCAGTCCAGCATCATTTCGTCACTACCCCTTGGAGCTCTCGACAGTGCGGGGTGATGCATCGTTACCTGCGGAACGAACGCTCGAGCAGCCGAGCCGGGGTGCAGTAAGTAGCGAAGAGGGGAAGAAGAAAGCTCCGCGTGTACAGGTCGACAAACCCACCACATCGAAGAGCAAGAAGCATTCCTTGCGTGCGATTTACCAAATCGTCGAAGATGACATCTCGATGGTGATGAGACACAGGGTCATTCGTGGCTACGGAATCAGAAGCGTATGTTGCCATCCGCCAAGATCTACTGATGTTTGTCCCATCTACTTTGGTAGGTTTCTCACAATGCCGACATAATGCAAGACGATCTTTCTCTGTGTGGTACATTATCTACGCTCTGGAGGTGGATGCGTCGTATGTTGGACTGATTGGTACTTGTGGGAATGCTTACAGATGCCTTTTCTAGATTCAAGAGAGATTGCGTGCTCTCCCACGTCGAGGGTCCATGGATACGATTTCTCGAACCAGGGGTTGATGGGAATATGGGAGGGTTTCCAAGCGTTGCCTCAATCGTCTGAGCCCAGGGATCCCACGAGTCTACTGAGTGATATACACTTGGCGGCTCCCGCGTTCGAGTCAAGTTCTGCATCGACTCTAGGTCTGCCTTCTGCCTTCTCTCAATCTTTCGAAGATTTGTCCTATGGAGACTTCAGTGCTGCTATTACCGCGATACTCTCTCGACAGGGTATAGAAAAGACATCTTGGTCGTCAACATTACGGACGAACAAATCGGCACAACGAGAGTTGGCACTCCAATTGTGTGGGTGGTATCTGAGAGAAGATGAGCTCTCGGATGCGGTCAAAAAGTACGGAATTGTGTTGGTCGCCGTTCGTGTTGTCTAAGCAGTATATGCAGATGGGAAAAGGACGGACAACAGTCTCGTGCTGCCTGCTGGCTCGTATTCACGAGACAGTACACCAGGGCACTCGAGTTGCTCATGCGTAGTAAAGGTATGCTCTTCACATCACCGTGTTTGAATCCCCCACTTGATTGAATGTCAACTCAGACGAGATGCACCACCTCATGACTGGGACACTCGCCGCGCTCATTCCAGGGAGCACGACAAGCAGCGAGTTACGAGATCATTCTGAGCGGTTAATCGTTCGACTTCAAGATCCATATTTTCGCGCCATGTTGACCCAATTAACATCAAAAGACTGGTCCGAGGTGCTCGAGGAGGAGGCCCTTCCCCTTCGGGAGCGTCTCGCCATCGCCTTCCAATTCCTCGAAGACAGGGCTTTATCGTTGTACCTTCATCGCACCGCCGAAAGAGCATTCGCTAAGGGGGACATTGAAGGTCTCATCATTACTGGGCTTACTCCAGGCGGGATAGACATCCTACAAAATTATGTTGACTGCACGGGGGATATTCAGACAGCAGCTATCCTCTCGTCTTATGTCTGTCCAGCGAAGTTCTCGGATATGAGGGCCGAGCGATGGCTGGAGGCATACCGGAACTTACTCGACGGGTTTCGGCTATTCCATCACAGGGTTAGCTTCGATATAGAACGCGGTGAAATCCTTCAGGAGGCTGTGCAGAATGGGGACTTGCCGCCCTTCGAGTGGGCACCGAAACATGTTCTCATACGATGCAACTACTGTTCTAAACCGATGAACCCTTCGGTCGCGGGTGCGGGGAACAAAAGTCGGGTGAGTGAACATACGGTTGCGATGACGCTGTTGCTGAACCGGAATGACTAGCCCACCGCTTGCCCGAATTGTAGCCGCGCGCTTCCGCGTTGCTCCGTCTGTTTGATGACGCTGAGCATGGCACCCGACACACACCGGAATGCCGAACTCTTGAATACACGAGTCGCGTTCAAGGGTATGTTCCAAGCTCCTTCGTCTGTTGTCGTGGGCATGACGTCGGAATGTTTGCACGAGCAGATACGATTGAGGACGCCATCGTCATTTGTCAGACATGCAGACATGGTGGCCATGCGTCACATATCCTCGACTGGTTTTTCGGTGAGGAAGGCAGTCGTGCGCGTGGAGTATGTCCTGTTGGGGATTGCGACTGTCACTGCGGAGACGAGTTCTAGATCGAACACTTTGTACGATCGTACTGTGTAGCACTTGTTGTATTTCATCGTGACGTGCCAATTGTAATTTATGTAGCTTGCACCACTATCTAGAAGACCATCATAGCTCGTTGCGCACGGCAAAAAGCGTAGTGCTGCTAGCGAAAGCGAAGCCCTCGTTCTGTCATTCTGTGCCGGACGACAGCGACTCTTTCCTTGTGGACGATGGGCGGAAGAGTGATCACAAGGGTCCGGCAGTACGCTGAAGATGGACGCGGCTGCGTTTGCCATTTTTTCAAGGTTGTTGTTTGGAGTTGTGATGGATGTCCCGTGACCACAGACAATCGATCGCCTTTGTCCTGGCATGAGCCCGGCGGTGTGGTATCAACTACAAAACCGTGTTATCTCCCTTGGGAATGGGATGTCATTCTGAGCTTATTGAACCACAGGTCCTTGTGGTGAATCCCTATCTTTCGTCCGTTCGTCAGGACAGAACACAGGGTTCGCCATTTACGCGCCGATCCACTCGACGCGATCTTCAGGGGGGATCGCTCACGACACAGTAACAGTCTCCGAGGTCACATCAGCCTCGTCACTGCACGTCTGCCTTTCAAGCCGTCTGTTCTACAGATCCACCGTGTCATTCTCGCTTGCACATAAACCCCATCCTCGCAAAATGACCACCAACATTCGCTGTACCTACTGCAACGAGTCCGTGCTACAAGCCGAATACAACTCTCATACGAGGGAAAGGCACGCCACCCCCACCGTGCAGGAATTGTGCAGGGCCAAAGAAAACTATGCTCTTTATTATGCGATGCATCATCAACAACGTTCGAGGCCGGCACCTGCTCCATCCAAGCCTCATTCGACGTCACGGTCCTCTTCCTCCGATGCCACTGGGAGCGCCACTGCCTCGACCAAAATGAGCACGACGTTTTCGGCGTGGCAACAGCAGAATACGTTTGCTGTCACCCAGAGCGCTCAGTGCATCACCGCGGACGATGTGTCTTCGTTCCGCGTTGATCGCTCGGATCAGCCTCGGACCGCTGCTCGGTCGCTTCAAGAGTCGACCAAGTATGATATCCAGGAATTCGTGAGCGAGTTTCAGGAGCTGGCAAGCAAGGATCGGGAGAAGCGCAATGACCTTATTCGAAAACTGCCAGTGTTTGCTGTGAGCGCGACGTCCCGTATTCGGGCTTTGTTCTTACTACGCCCGTCTAGTGTCTGAGCGCTTATATCTTCACGCACTTGAAATTATGCGTGGTGGACAAGCCAAAGTGCGCATCGAGACCTAATAGCGTTTTTGTTGGGATTCTCATTTTCTTCCCTTGAAGCTTGTTATATTCGTTTCTACTCATGACGCGGGAATGGATCGACAGACAAGAAGAATGGTGCTTGATCAACTACCAAACTATCAAAACGGATCTCACCAACTTCCTTGAGCAGGTAACGCATGCATTCTGACCGATCTTCCTTTCTCGCTAATTATGGTCCAAGTCCCAGGTACCACATCACAACTGTAATCGACAATTCCTTGACAGCGCAAGACTCCATTACTTGGATATTCACAGTCTGGCTGCATTGGTGATCATCTATTCCACTGACCAGAGTCATGTACAATCATTCTACGCCATGAGAGATAACCAGGCGCAAGTGATCCTGGATTCCCTACAAGAGGTGAGACTCACCTTTGTATCAACACCTTGATAAGATTGACACTACGTGCAGCTCATAGATCTAAAGTCCGACCACCTGGATGCATGGTACAAACGCCGGTTTCTGGACGCGGTTGTAAGGTTATCTGGGAAGTCTCGTCTATACCCTCGATCATTAAATATCGCCGGTGTTGATCAAGTCGCTAGTACTGGCAAGCGGGGTGGTTTTGGTGAAATATTCCGTGGAGAGCTGTCCGGGAGAGTTGTTGCTCTGAAGGAGTTGCAGGCAACACGCCGCACGGCCGACGATTATTTGAAGGCAAGGCACTTTGTACAGTGGAACAATTTGCTGATGTTTGAATGTAACCAGGTTTTCTGCCAAGAGGCCGTCGTATGGAGAAACGTACATCACAAGAACTGTCTCCCGTTTTACGGCGTCACCAACTTTGACGATGATGGGGTACCGAGAACTTGCCTGGTTTCTCCGTGGATGGCGAACGAGAGCTTACCCGCTTACCTATTCCACAATCCGGACGTGCCACGTTTGCCTTTGGTACGTCCCCGGTTGGCTAAAGAAACACACGATCACCGACCTTCACTAGTTACTTGACATTGCAAGCGGGTTGGAGTATTTGCATGCCATGCAACCTACCATTGTCCACGGAGATCTCAAAAGCGTAAGCATCCTCGAGCTCTGTAAAAATCTGATGCAGATGGCCTCACATCCTTTATACAGCTGAACATCTTTGTCACCGCTTCTGACCGGGCATGTCTCGCCGACTTTGGCCTTGCCACCGTTCGCGGTATCTATGGTACTCCGGGATACATGGGACCTGAACTCATTTCGATTTCGGAGGATCCGAACGGTGCAATTCTCCTTGCCCAGCTTGATCGACGACGATGCGATATGTTTGCCTTTGGTTGTCTCACGTACGAGGTAAACCCCCCTTCGTTGCAGGCGCGGAGATCATGGCTGACGTTGTCCTCGGCAAGGTATATAACGGTGGGGCACCCTTTCAGGGGAACAACCCGACTCTGCGCAGCCAGGCGCTGCTGGGTGGTCGCAGGCCACGACGTCCCACGGAACCGCGGATCCACAAGTTCGGGCTGGACGACGACATGTGGATGTTTATCGGGAGCCTTTGGGCACAGCGTCCCGAAGCCCGGCTCGTAGCGGAGTCGGCGCGGGATTTCTTGAGGTACAAGTTGTCGGCCGTGGGGCAGGGTAGGTCTCGGGCTCAGGACGACCTCGAGTGGGATACTGGATTCTTGAGCTCGCTCGTTGTGGCCAGGGATGTCTTCGCGCTGTGACGATATCCAGCTTGTCTCACGGTCCTGTACTACTACTTGCAAAAAAAAAGGTCTCTCAACTCGAGGGAAGGTTGATGCGTATCGGAAATGAGTGACCGACGTTAAAAGTAAAGAGTCGCGATCTGTCGTTATTTCCTCGACTACACCGTAGTGTTTTGGGGACTCGTTATAAGTTAACAGAAGACACATTTACGAGTTTGAGTTCGAGTGGAAACCTACCACATGCTACCATACTGCATCACATCCTACGTGCACAAATGCTATCGAAAAATGCTATCAAGACTAATCGGCCTCACTCGTATATTCATATCATGGCCATAAATCGAACACGAAACATTCCGCCGCCCCCTCACACGTCAAATCGGAACCCGTCGTCCTCATCAAACGCGTCTTCAAACACGATCAAACCCTCGAGGTCCTTCTTCACGTCTTCCAAACTGTTGTTTCTGATGTGGACGACCACGTGCGTGTTCGACTCGAACGCCGCCTTGGTGATCGTGCCGGACCTTGGTCGTCCAGTGTTCGGCGGGGCGTTTACAAGCGATGCAGCGTTCCTCGCGGTGGGAATGACATTAGGCTGGGTTATAGCTGTTTTACCCTTGGCGGGTACGGTCGGTGCAGTGGGCCGCGCTGCAGGCTTTATCGTAGGCCGTGAGACGGATGTCGTGCGGGAGGGCTGAACGGTGCCTGCGCGCACCAAAGGCGTCGAGCGCACGACCGAAGGTGCTCGGGTTGTAGCTCTCGAGGTGGGGGCGCGCAACGTTGATTGAGACGTGGGTGCGCGGGTCACGGGTTGGGAAGACGACGTTCGTGCCACGGTTGCTTGAGGGCGAGCGGTCGACGTAGTGGGTGGTACTCGAGAACTCGCCGGGATAATCGTGCGCGTTCCCGACGTGGTTCGCTGTGCTGCTGGACGTGCGGTGGGCTTACTGGGTACGGTAGATTTCTGCTTTGGGACCGTCGAGGGTTGAGGTTTGGCTTCTGGCTCGGGTTTAGCCCGCGCAAAAGGACTGTCATCTTCTGTAATGATCCAAAGCGCGTTAAATAAAAGCAATAGTCAATATGTGGACACTCACCAATTTCTTGTTGCGGTAGGGTCGGCGGCGCGAAAAAGTTATTTTCAGACGCATCGGCGGTGAAGGTTATGTCAGTGCTCGGGGGATCGTCCTCCAGAGTGTACGAGCGTATGAGGGCCATCAGGGTTTTGCCGACCTCCCTGTAGTCTGGCATTTCAAAGGGGGGCTCGTAGGGAATGTCTACCCCGTTGTGAACTTCCAAAGGACGCTAGATTAAATCAAAGAGCTTACCCTCGACCTTTGGTGGCATGTACTCAATTTCATCACAACTTTCCTCTTCGATCGATTGGTTTGCGACAGGCGTATCGACTTCGATTTCAATGTCGCTCACGTCCCAGTGTTTACCGTCAGTGACGGGAGTCTCAAATGCCTTGCTTGCGCTGCGAGGCAAGCGATCATGTTTACGTGCCGAGCTGGGACGAAGTGACCCGTCAAGTAAGGCGGGTTTGGCGATCTTTGCGCCGGTGGCGGATAGCCGGATGGCAGTACGATTTGGAAAAGGCGTCTTATCGCCAAGGGGGCGAATGGCGGGTGTGTCCTTCAGCTTAGAAGGACCGACCTGCTTGCCAGGGGGGTCTTTCAACACGCGGTCTGCTTCTGTTGGTGGACTCGTCAAGTACGATGGCAATGGGATGGAAGTGTCCTTACGCAGGGTCTTTGACTGAAGGGGCGTGTTCTGGACTACCCTCTTCCCCTTGCCTATGACGGACATGGGGGCATTACGGATTGCATTTTCTTGCAGGACATTCCGCGCCTTGGTGAGTGCACGACCTGGTGTTTTGGTCGAGATGCCTCTGTCGGCGTCGAGAGGGAGACCAGCTGGCCGTGCACTGAGCATCTTGCAGTTGCTCGATGTGAACTAGAATTCGGAGTCGCGCTCTCAAAACACGAACCAAGACGCGGTCACGTGAAAGTCACAATCAAGATTACACAGCCACAGACACACGAGCACGAAAGATGACAACTCAGAAAAGCAGCGCGGAAGACGTCCAAGTCAGAAATTTTTAGAAAACCAACAGTTCCGGTGATCGCTCGTTTTTGAACCAATAAGATGAAATTGAGTTATATTCATTACGTTCATCAACTATTACTACCAACAATCTATCGAGAATCCATCAGACAGACGCTCAACTCGTTGGCTCCGACTCGCCGAACTGCGAGCAGCCCGGCAAAGCACAGAACCAAACGTCCTCGAGATCCCACCAGGTGGAGACCATGTTCTCTGTCGAACGAGCGAGCGCGGATGTCATCGAACGGATTTGAAGGATGTGGCACGTGTAAACATGCGAGACTCGAGTTGGTTTCTATAAAATAGATCCTAGCTGAGTATGTTCTGGGGATTCAAAACGTCCCAACGCGGACTATATAGAATTTTGCGTTGGTCCGTGCGCTGATGCACGTGATCTTTCTGCACCCGTCAAATAAATGAGTGATCTTCCTGCAAATCAGTCGTACAGCGACCACGACCACTAAATCGACTTGAGCGATGGGCGTCGATGCCAACATTCTTCGCTTGGCCAGCCCGTGCTGTCCAGTGAGGTGCGAAAGCAGTGGTTTCCATTAACATGATCGAGAGCGCGCTTTGAACGCCCGTTTCCCGCGCAGGACATAAGTTCCCAATCGGCCAACAAGCCTTGTATCGAGACTGAGCCACGTTGGAAAGGTACACATTCTACGTCGAAGCCTCACCTGAGAGTTTGTTGTCTCAGCTCAGTATAAGCATCTTTAACTGATAGAAGCACTACGAACTGTACACAACACGGCTTCTCCGAATCTAAGCAATCAGCTTGGGTTGATTGCAAGTTGTGGAACTTTAAATCCATTGCAGCTGCGTGGTACACAGATTGGCACGGCACGGCAAGTGTCCCTACTCTCAGCTATTAGCTGGGAAAAGTATAACATCTTGATCTACCCCACTGCGTAAGCCTGCTGTTGGTCCTGGCTATGCGTAACAAGCTGACTATTCCCGCACAGAGTCACAACCCCGGTTTGGTAGAGCTGTCCATAAGCTTTATTCGAACATCAGACGCACCCCTCCGTCCTGTATCTGTACATGCACACATGAATTTATACCTCAATGCTGAAACGCACCCTTTCTCGTAGTAACAACGGCGTTGCTGCAACGTGGGTTTCAATCTCAATACCGAAACGTTTCCTCGCTCGTGGTAATAGTCGTGTTGCTACACGTCGCAGCCGGATGTTGGGGAATTTGAATGGATCAGACCGGCACTCCTTCAAGGAAGCTGTTCGCCAAGATCATGCACACGTAAGTTTCAAATATCTCAATGGTGAAACGTTCCTCACCCAAAGTAATAACGGTGTTGCTACAGTGTCGTCGCGACCCGAGATTGGGACGACGCCTGATTGAATGCATTAGACCCCTTCATGAAGCGCATGCACACGTGAGTTTATATCTCGATATCGAAACGTTCCCTTCTCGTAGTAATAACGATGTTGCAGTTGCGACCAGAGGTTGGACGACCCCTGAAAGGGAAGTATAAGTAGACAATCCTGCTAGTGACAAAAGGTGCACACTACATTTGTCTTGGCTCTTTGGATCAAGCGGTCAACGATGTCTCTTGCAGTACTTTCCCTGACAGTGCTGTCTGTCCTCCAGCGGGTAACTTCCCTCGTACCGACCTCGGAGCCTGTCGCTGCTGCCTGGTATGCAGGCTTTCATGCCACGGAAGGGTTCCCACTCTCAGCCGTCAGTTGGGACAAGTACAACACGCTCATATACTCTTTTGCGTAAGCCTGCTTGACCTTACCAGTTCTGATTTTGAGGAAGCAGCTGATTATTCCCGGATAGCATCACGACACCGAGCGTCAACAGTCTTTCCTTGAACGGTTCAGATCCATCACTCTTCCCCGAATTCGTTAGTGCAGCACATGAGCATGTGAGTCTATGTGCTTAGCACTGAAACGATTACTTACTTGCAGCACTTATAATAAGGGTGTTGCTGCGCATGCTGCAATCGGAGGTTGGGATGGCAGTCTCTGGTTTTCATCCAACGTAGCAACTCCAGAAAACCGTACCGCCTTCGTGCAGACGGTTGCGGATTTCGCAGAACAATATGGCATAGATGGCATCAGCTTTGAGTGTGTCTTTAGTAATTTCTCTCAGTTGACGAGCGCTGAGTGCGCACCTGTCAGCTGGGAATATCCGAACCAACAAGGCATTGGTTGCAACACGATTAGCGCTAATGATACACAGAACTTCCTTTCTTTCCTTCAAGAGCTCCGTGCTAATCCTGTCGGTGCCAAGTTGACGCTCTCTGCCGCGACTTCGATCGTCCCATTCCGTGACGCGTCCGGTAACCCTTCCACAAACGTATCCGGGTTCGCTGAGGTTCTCGACTACATTGCCATCATGAACTATGACATTTGGGGCTCGTGGTCATCGACAGTTGGACCTAACTCTCCTTTGAATGACACATGTGCTCCTCCTGCTGACCAGGTTGGCTCTGCTGTTTCTGCTGTCAAGGCGTGGACTGCCGCCGGAATACCGGTCAACCAGATCGTGCTCGGTGTCGCTTCTTATGGACACTCCTTCAGCGTCCCGCCTTCCAACGCGTTATCCGGGAATGAACTTGTTGCATACCCGAAGTTCAATGTTTCGAATCAGCCGCTCGGTGATGCATGGGATGATGCTGGTAGTGTTGATGCTTGTGGAGTTTACCAAGGACCCGGTGGTACCTTCCGCGTGTGGGGTCTCGTCGATGGCGGGTTCCTGACCACGGAAGGGAACCCAGCGCCAGGTATCTACTACCGTTACGATGATTGCAGTCAAACTGTTGAGTGACCTTGATATCTGGATGCTATCGTGCTTTCGATCTGACGATCTTATTTCAGCCGTATGTTTACAACGAAACGTCCGAGGTCATGGTTTCATTCGATAACGCTCGATCGTTTGCTGCCAAAGGCAACTACATCCAGGAGACTGGTCTTGGAGGGTTTGCAATGTGGGAAGCTGGAGGCGATTTCTATGATATCCTCCTTGATTCCATTAGGTGCGCGGCTGGGTTTGACATCCCACAGGTCTCCAGGAAATTTAAAACTAGACACACTCATAAGAGGCATTGGTAATCTTATTCTGATCATTCGTTTTACATTTACCACTGAGACGATCGATGCCTTCACCCCTTCCTTTACCTACCATTAGAGCGTTTATTGAAGCTTTATTTTCTACTAGTCGACTCGCCACCAGTACTTGCCGTATAACCTACTTCCTTTTAGGAAACGGCAGTTTATATTTAACGCTACGTGAATTCGTGAGCTCAATAGACGACGTTGTAAAGGACTACCTGCACTAATCTATCGCTTGAAACGACGGGGTCGATAACCGTCGATTCCGAACCTTTCAATGATTGACATATAAGTACCCCCCATCAAGCTTCGAAGGGAATGGTTTCCCATGCTCGCGGGTACATCCCGGCGACCCGTTTCTACCTATGGCTCGGGACGTATGTGGCATTAAGTTTCTCAAGCATCGGCCAACAGGAAACCTTGCCACAAGACAAGTTCCCAAGGTTCAACCCAGAGATAGTTTGCATTTGATCACAAGATACAGTATAGCATGTGGTTGTTCCACCTCGACCAATATCAGGCTGACAAGTTCTACAGTTATGGCATATGGCTTCCAAAGCCATGTGAACGATGAGCCGAAACCTCGATTCTGAAAGCTCAGTACAAGAAGGGGTCCTGCTACTTCAACTGGTGCCACAGTTATTTGCATCCCCACCAATGCGATTGCTGCGGTTTACCACACGTAATCTCTCGTATGTGTGGAAACCTCAGCCGACTCAAGCGTTCATTTCTGCTGTTCGCTCGATGGACCCAATTAACGAGCGCTGAACCGAAACCATCCCGGTATATATAAGTAGGAGGACAGCTTTTGGAATCCGAGCAGTCAGCGATGTCTTTTGCAGTGCTTTCTTTGACAGTGCTGTCTGTCCTCCAGCGGGTGACTTCCCTCGTACCGACCTCGGAGCCTGTCGCTGCTGCCTGGTATGCAGGCTTTCATGCCACGGAAGGGTTCCCACTCTCAGCCGTCAGTTGGGACAAGTACAACACGCTCATATACTCTTTCGCGTGAGCCTGTTTGACCATGTCAGTTCTGATTTTGAGGAAGCTGATTATTCCCCGGATCGATAGCGTCACGACACCGAGCGTCAATAGTATTTCCTTGAACGGATCAGATCCATCACTCCTCCCCGAATTTGTTTGGGAAGCACATGAACACGTCAGTTTATACGCTTAGTGGTGAAACGATTACTTACTTGCGGGACTTAAGGGTGTTGCTGCGCATGTTGCAATCGGAGGTTGGGGTGGCGGCCTCTGGTTTTCATCCAACGTAGCAACTCCAGAAAACCGTACCGCCTTCGTGCAGACGGTTGCGGATTTCGCAGCACAATATTA